>WBNM01006948.1:39339-50035 GCA_013399055.1 Ramphastos sulfuratus
CTTTCCTCTTTCCCTCCCTTCTCTCCCTCCCTCTCTCCTTTCCTCTTTCCTTCCCTCATTTCAAGGACCAGCAGGGACTCACAGCAGCCTTGCAGCCAGGTTTGTGCATGTATTTGGTAGAAACAAACCAAAAAAAATCAGTGCCTCCTGTTCCACAGAGCTGACATCAACCTGACAGAGCTCGAATCACAACAACAGAAATACTCTGGCTAATAAATACATCTTGGGGGGAGGGGGGCAGGGGGGGAGAGGCTGAAAAATAAAAATCTATACATACAAAATTCCCATGTCTGCTAAAGAAAATGTACACTTATATACACACTGTAAACAATAGGAGTGCCACCCAGCTGCAGGCTGGCAGGGACCTCCCTTCCCCCTTTAACAGAGAGCCTACTGACACCAAAGCTGCTCTGCACCACCCTCAACACTTGTGGAAGCAGCAAGCTCTGACAGTGCAACAGTGACAGGGAGCAGGTGAGATGAGGTGAGAGCCCCTGGGGCAGCCAAGGTACAAGTGCTGCTGAGGGTCTGCTTGGCACGTTTAGAGAAATGGTCACACCCTTGTTTGTCCAAAGAAGTCAGTGGGATCAGATCAAGTTTGCTTGCTGGAGGTCTGAACTGGCTTTTCTGAACTTGGGAGAGCTGGAGAGGTGAAGAGAGGCTGAAGGAGAAATGTGCAGTTGTAGACTTGGGTCGTGTTTCATACAAGATTGTCCTTCCCCCCACCCCAGCTGGCAAGGGCAGCCTGGTCTGCTCTAGTGATGCTCTACACAAACAGCCCCAGGGGCCAGCCTGGCATTGCTGCTTCTGATGCAGGATGCTAAATGGAAGGGAGTCTCTTGCTGAGGGGAGCAACAAGTGTGTTGCCTGAGTGCAGCACAGCAGGGCTCAAGACCTTTCTCCAGCATCTTCTGTGCTACCTCTTGGGGCCAAGTCAAATGTAGCAAGTAAATGAGCCACAATTTGGGTGTTTAGGTGTCTGTATGCAGAGGATCATACAATCATGGAATGGTTTGGGGTGGAAGGGACCTTCAAAGGTAATTTAGTAGAAATCCCCTGTTATCAGCATGGGCATCTTCAACTAGAACAGGATGCACAGAGCCCCACACAACCTGACCTGGAAGGGTTCCAGGGATGTGGCATCTGGAGGATCTAAATGTAAATATTTGGGGGAGTCTAAATGTAAATAATTGGGGGGAAAAAATAAAGAAAAGAAAAAAAAGAAAAAAGAAAAGAAAAAGAAAAGAAAGAAAAAAGGAAACAAAAAAGAAAAAGAAAAAAAGAAAAAGAAAAGAAAAAAAAAAAAGTCTATTTAAAAGATCAGGGAGGAGTTGTGGGTGCCTCATCCCTGGAAGCATTCCAAGCCAGGCTGGATGGAGTTTTGAGCAACCTGCTCTGGAGGAAGGTCATAGAATTGTCAGGGTTGGGCGGGACCACAAGGATCACCCAGTTCCAACCCCCCTGCCATGGGCAGGGACACCTCACACTAGATCAGTCTGTCCAGAGCCTCAACCAGCCTGGCCTTAAACACTTTCAGGGATAGAGCTTCCACCACCTCCCTGGTCAAGGGAGATGTCTCTGCCCATGGCAGGGGGGTTAGAACCAGATGATCTTCACGTCCCTTCCAACCCAACCCATTCTGTGATTCTAAGTGTAAGCAACAATGATTTGTGGGAACCAGCTCAGCAGCAGCTGCTGGAAGGCCCTGCAAAGTCTCCATCCATAGGGGCATATTTGCCCATCTACAGGAGAACCTCTGCTCTGCTGGAGATGGCACACAGCTGTAAATGGAGTGCAGCCTGCAGGTGTGGGTGATGGTTGCCTGGCTTACCATGTGCTAGGGTGGCTGGCTGGGGAGAGACACAATCACAGAACCACTGAGGCTGGAGAAGACCTCTGAGATCATCCAGTCCAGCCCAAGACCTAACACCACCACAGCAGCTAAACCAAGCCACCAAGTGCCACATCCAGTCTTTTCTTAAAGACCTCCAGGGATGGTGACTCCACCACCTCCCTGGGCAGTCAATTCCAGTGCCTGATCACCTTTCCATCAGGAAGTGCTTCCTAATATCCAACCTAAACCTTCTCTGACACAGCTTCAGGTCATGCCCTCTTGTCCTGTCACAAGTTGTGTGGGAGCAGAGCCTGACCCCCACCTGACTACAATTTCCTTTTAGGTAGTTGTAGAGAGTGCTAAGGTCCCCTCTAAGTATCCTCTTCTCCAGGCTGAACACCCCCAGCTCCCTCAGCCTCTCCTCATCAGTCTTTTCTTCCAGCCCCCTCACCAGATGAATCTGCTCCTGAGCATCAGAGCAGCTCTGATGACAAGTGTCCATCTCCCCCCTTGGCTAGACTGTCACTTCTGAGGACAGCTCTGGCAGCTTGTCCTAAACTGTGCCCTCAGACCGCAGGTTTCACACATGCAAAGCAGTGGCACCAGAACAGGGCCCAAAAATGCAGACCTGGGTGCATTTGCTGCCTGCCACAGTGGCATCCTGAGAAGTGGGTGAAGCAATGCCTTCACTTGGACCTTCCAGGCACCTCTGCTTTTCTGTCCTCCCCCTGATGCCTTCTCTGCTACAGCCCCAGTGCCACCAGAATCCTCCCCAAACCTCAGGAAACCAGTGGCAGCTGCAAAATGACTTTCTGTGCCACCTCATCATCACTGTAGGGTCTCACTTCTCTTGAAGGCCAAAGAAACAGGGGAAAAGAGATAACATTTACCCCTAGAGGTTCCCCCCAGGGGTTCCCCTGGGGTGCTGGTCCCTTCGGTAGAGCTGAACCCCTCAAGCTGGCAACCTTTGTCTGGTTTTGCAGGTGCTGGAGAACATGCAGCCAGAGATGAGCCTGGGTTTGGTGCAAGTGCAGTGCTGCCTATGTGCCTTGGAGGGGGTTTCTGTTGGGCATTTGGACAAAATCTGCAGGTCTTTGTGCAGCAATTAACCCAGTCTGGAGTCTTGCATTGAGTAAGGGGCAGGGCCAGCTCCAGGTACCACATCTCAGTATGCACTGGACAGACAAGTCCAGCTTTTCCTCTGGCTCCATTACAGCAAATGAAGAGCAGAAAGGAAGGGGTCAGCTCTTTGCTGTGCTGCAAACAGGTCCTCCCTATGCTGCTGAACAGCCTGCCCAGGGCAGTGGTGGAGTCACCATCTCTAGATATAAAAGACATATAGCTGTGGTGCTGAGCTGACCTGGCAGTGCTGGGCTAACAGTTGGACCTGATGACCTTAAAGGTCTCTTCTGCCTAAAAGATTCAATGATTCCATGCCTGAGAGCCTTTCACCTTCCTCTGACAGGATTTAGATGTGCTGTAGGCACATTGATGAAAGTCTCCTAGTGGGTCTGGGCACAGTGCTGATGTAGAGGAGTTTCCTTCCAGGACATTTGGAGTGTCACATTTCCACCACTCCACCTTCCTGATCTATAGGCTTGAGACATTCCACCTCACATCCAGACTTTGCCTCCAGCACCTGTGAGTCTCCTGCCTCTGCTCACAGCTTCATCTGATGGTCACTGCCTGTCTGAAACTTGATGCAACCTGTCAGGCCAGGTAGATTTGGGTGCCCATGTTCTGAACTGCACAGCACAAATTGTGTGAGTCTAGTTGAGGTGGCTGTGTTGAGCCTCCAACCTCCCTGAGGTCCCTAGATGAGGCCATGGTGCCCTCCTGAGGGGAACTCACACTCTGGGCCATTGACATTGCTTTTGACCATGCTATCTGACACAGCCAAGGAACATTGCTGGCAGCCACCAAAGGCTTTGGTGTATCAGGTATGGGGAAAGCCATTTGGGAGAGCACTCATAGGTGTGACCCTGGCTGGGGAGGAGATCCATGTACATGAGAGAGCTCCAACTACATGCCAGCTCTGCCTCAGGTTTGGCTCTATGGTGCCCCAAAAGAGCCATCTCAGCTTTCCTGAGCCACAGCACAGGTTGGCTATGGACCTGAGTGAAGCTTCTGGGATGCATCTTTATCCTGTGTTGTTTGAGGGAGAGAAGAGCAAGAGGAAGAGTGGGACAGAAAAGGTTGGGGGTGACTGACGCCAAAAGGAGCTGCTTCCTCTCTGCATCACAGACAGATGTACACTGGAGCAAGGTGGGCTGCAAATGCTTCACTGGAAGTGAATTGAGAAACCCATCACAGGCTGGAAACAGAGAGGAGAAACACCCACTGGCATCAGTGAACACCTGGACTGCTCCTCTGGCCTAAAACCAGGTTATGTGGAAGGGACAAAGCTGCAGTCACTGCAGACAGGATGGCTGAGGAGCAGAGCCCCCCCTGCCCTGCTTGTCTGCTTGCTCTCCAAAGCAAAGGCCTCAGTTGGAGGTCCTGCCCAGCCCTCTAGACCTACAAGCTCCCAACTCATGATGTGAAGGATCACCTGCCAGCTGCTGCCTGACAGTGTCCTTCCTGACTGCTGCCTCTGGATGGAAACGTGACCACATGCACTAAGGCAGGGTTGGCATCCTTTAGGTTCGATCCTTCCCTTAGGTTTCATGGTGGTGTTTTTAAGGCAAAGGAGACATCCTGGTTTCCCTTGATTGCACAGCTTCTTCCCAGGACAAAGAGAACTGTCCCCTGGAGGAAGCAGCTCTTGTCCTAGGGCCATATCCAGCTCAGATCTTCCCCTGCTGCTGCAGCTCGCTGAAATGGGATGTGCCATCGGCTCTCACTTGAGGATCTCAGGATCCCATAGAAGGGGCTGACCTCCACAGAGGGGAGGCTCTAACCTTTGGGCAAGTGCATTTTATACCTGATTGCTGCTTCCAGCCTGCCTGACAGCCCCACGGATGAGATCTCTCCCTGTTTCTGCTGGACACCTCTGAAGAACCCATCAAGGGGCTTCAAATGTCCGTCTCTCGCAGCCTGCAGCAGTCTGTTAAGTCATAGGTTTGATAGTCAATGGCTTCTGTGAAGTCTTGAGGGATGCCAATAGAGACAGACTCCACCTCTGTTTTGTAGGTGGCTGTCACCCCCCCTTTGCTGGAGCCCCCCCGGATTTTGTGGGACAGGCTGTTCATCTTCTCCTTCAGCTGGGCAGACGCTGGCTTCTGGAAGGGAGTCAGCATTTTCCAGCCCTTGAAGCTGAGAGTCCTCCTCTTGCCGGCTCTCTCCTGGAAGGAGGAGTTGAAGATGAAGGAGCTGTTGAGGGTGCTAATCCTGGGCCTCAGGTCCGTCTCCGAGTCCTGCACAGAGCTGCTCATGGAGGCAGCCCTCCAGTGGTGGTCGTAGACGCGCCAGAGGGGACGCCGGCGGCGCCGGCACTGGCACTTGAGCAGCCTGATGAACGCTCGCTTGAACTCCTTGCTGGAGCAGGGGTAGATGATGGGGTTCACGCAGCTGTTGAAGTAGCCCAGCCAGAAGATCACCTTGAAGACGATTTCGGAGGGCTTCAGGGATGGGAAGAAAGAACCTTGGAAGAGATTGGAAGAAACAAGGTCAGAGGAAGGGAAAGGGTAGGGCAGCAGAGGGTGGCAAAGGTGGTGCTCAGCTCAGTCTGTGTGAATTGAGACCTACAGACCAGGCTGACGGTGGGATTCTGCTGCTAGGTCCTTGGCTGGCAATGCCTTTGCCACCAGAGGAATGAGCTGAGTCCTGCAGGGCTGTAAGTCATCCTCCCTGCAATGATAGGCAGTGCCATGTCTCTGACAGCAGCTGCCTGGACCTCACTGTCAGAGAGCTCCTGGCATGGGACACAACACTCCCAAGCACAGTTGTCAGCCACCATGGTGAGCCCATGCAGCTTGGAGAGAGGTTGTTAACTGTTGCAGCAGCTACACAAGTAAGAGAAGAGGTGGGGATGGAGGATTTTCCTCACTCCTCTCTCCTGCTAACTCTCCCATGAGCGCAGCATGCACTGTGTTTTGAAGAGCATCCCTCCAGAGCAGAAAGCTGTGGTTCAGGACCCAAGGACCCCATGGCCAAACCTCTATACCTCACTGTAGGTTCAGCCATCTTGCTCAAAACTTATGCTGGAGACCTGTACCCAAGAGGGTATCTTCCATAGCTGTGGGTCAGACTGCATTCTGAGACCCCATAGCAGTTGCTGAGGGTATCATTTTGGGGACCAGGTTCAGTGGTCCCCATATCTCCCTGGTTTATCAGCAGAAGGCAGCCAGGCCCTGTCCCATTCCAGACCAAAGATAGACAACTGTTGCTCAACTGGTTTGCATGCATCTGTTCTCAGTGCCTGCCTTCTCCTACATGTTGCACTGCACAGTTGACATAGAATCATAGAATCATAGAATCATAGAATGGTAAGGTTGGAAGGAGACCTCAAGGATCATCCAGTTCCAACCCCCTGCCATAGGCAGGGACACCTCCCACTAGCACAGGTCACTCAAGGCCTTGTCCAGCCTGGCCTTGAACACCTCCAGGGAGGGAGCAGCCACAACCTCCCTGGGCAACCTGTGCCAGTGTCTCACCACCCTCACTGGAAAGAACTTCCTCCTGACATCCAGTCTAAATCTCCCCTCTGCCAGTTTAAACCCATTGCCCCTAGTCCTGTCATTGCAAGATCTTATAAATAGTCCCTCCCCAGCCTTCCTGTAGGCCCCCTTCAGATCCTGGAAGGCTACTCTAAGGTCTCCTGGAAGCCTTCTCTTCTCCAGGCTGCAGAGCCCCAACTCTCTCAGCCTGTCCTCATAGGAGAGCTGCTCCAGCCCTCTNGGTCTCTTCCAACCTGGTTGATTCTGTGATTCTGTACCTGTTGTTCCTTGGCCTGTCCCTGGGCACCACCATAAAGAGCCTGGCACCTCCATCCTGACACCCACCCCTCAGATATTTACAGACATTGCTCAGATCCCCTCTCAGCCTTCTCTTCTCCAGACTAAACGGTCCCAGGTCTCTCAGCCTTTCTCCACAGCACAGATATCACAGTATCACAGTATCACAGTATAAGCAAGGTTGGAAGAGACCTCAAAGATCATCAAGTCCAACCCACTACCACAGACCTCAAGACTAGACCATGGCACCAAGTGCCACGTCCAAACCTGCCTTGAACACCTCCAGGGACAGTGACTCCACCACCTCCCTGGGCAGCCCATTCCAGTGGGGAATGACTCAGTGAAGAACTTTCTCCTCACCTCCAGTCTAAACTTCCCCTGGCACAGCTTGAGACTGTGTCCTCTTGTTCTGGTGCTGGTTGCCTGAGAGAAGAAAGCAACCTCCTGCTGGCCACAACCACCCTTCAGGTAGTTGTAGACAGCAATAAGGTCTCCCCTGAGCCTCCTCTTCATCATCCTCAGAGCACGTCCTCTGTTCAAATTTTGAAAGGATGCTGAGGAGGACTCTTAAGGTGGGCTCAGATTAAATCCAGCACTTCGAGCTGCTCGGAAACTCTTTTGCCCACCTCACTCCCTACTGACCACTTTTCTCTGCCGGTGGTTTCCCAAGAGCTGGAGCTCTTTTGGCAGCCAGGAGATGTCAGTGTTGCTCTCACAGAATCCATCATTTGGTGTTCCCCACTCGGATCTGAAATAACTTTCTGACTCAGCCTTCATTTTCTTTTAATTTTAGCTGTGGATGACAAATGCAGTGGCCGTGTGACTGAGCGTTAATTTGTGTTATGGTAAATAGCATTAGCTCTGGAGAGCAGAGTTATTTACCCTGTGCTCAAAAGCCTGGTGTCAAAACACCAAAATGCCTGCCAGAAGCCAGAAATTTGAGACTGACACAACAGAAAAATCTCCCCAACCTGTTTGCTGGAGAAAAAAAACCCCATCATTCAGGGAACCCACAGTGCTGGTACCAGTGAAGCTTCCTTCCCTGCTTCCCTCAGATGCTCAGAAATCCCAGCCAGACTCAACATGAGGTTCGTGGGATGCTCTGTCAGGGGGATGTGGGAGAAGGCAGATGGATCTCAGCCTTTTCTGATGCTTAGGCAGGGAAAGCACAGAAGCAGCCTTGCAGCTTAAATATCAGCTGAAGGCCAGCCCAAGGGCTGCATACACACTGGCTCTCCTTATCCCAGAATCCCAGTATGGATGGGTTTGGAAGGGCCCTCTGGAGATCATCCAGTCCAACCTCCTGCTAATGCAGGGTCACCTACAGCAGCTTGCCCAGGATCACAATGTTCAGGTGGGGTTGGAATCTCTCTAGAGAAGGAGACTCCACAGCCTCTCTGGGCAGCCTGCCCCAGGGCTCCAGCACCCTCACGGCAAAGAATTTTCTCCTCATCTTCAGATGGAACCTTCTGGGTTCCAGTTTGTGCCTGTTACAAACTCTTGTCTCTTGTGCTGTGTCACAAGAGTCTGGCCCAGCCTCTGGACTCCCACCCTTTAAATGCTGATCTCTTGTCTGGTCTCTTGTGCTGTGTCACAAGAGCCTGGCCCAGCCTCTGGACTCCCACCCTTTAAATGCTGATCTCTTGTCTCTTGTGCTGTGTCACAAGAGCCTGGCCCAGCCTCTGGACTCCCACCCTTTAAATGCTGATCTCTTGTCTGGTCTCTTGTGCTGTGTCACAAGAGCCTGGCCCAGCCTCTGGACTCCCACCCTTTAAATGCTGATCTCTTGTCTGGTCTCTTGTGCTGTGTCACAAGAGCCTGGCCCAGCCTCTGGACTCCCACCCTTTAAATACCAATCAGCACTGACAAGATGCCCACACTGCCCAAAGCATCAGGTGGTCCTTGTGGGTCCAGCCTGGTGGGCTCTGTTTTCCTGCCCAGATGTGCACCTCTCCATTCTGCCCTCTACCCAGAGCCCTGACTCTCTGCAAGACAATGCCTGGCTCTCAGCCCTAAGACTGTATCCAGTTGGACCCTGCCATAGCTCAGTGTGAACATTTGGGGCCAAGAGAGGTGAAGGAATTCCTTAAGCATGCAGTTGTGCCCTGTCCCTTTGTGGGGAGAGGTTTGGTGCCTCAGTTTCACATCAGGTGGGAAGGGACCCTTGAAGGTCATCTTGTCCAACACCTCTGCAGTGAGCAGGGACATCCACAACTAGATCAGGTTGCTCAGAGCCCCATCAGGTCTGATCTTGAAGGTCTCCAGGGATGGATCCTCTGAGATGTGTCTGGACAATCTCTTCCAGTATTTCACCAGTCTCATTGTGAAGAGTTTCCTCCTTATCACAGAATCACAGAATGTCAGGGGCTGGAAGGGATATCCAAAGCTCATCCAGTCCAATCCCCCTGCCAGAGCAGGATCACCTACACCACAGCACACAGGAACACACCCAGGCAGGTCTTGAGTATCTCCAGAGAGGAAGACTCCACAACCCCCCTGGGCAGCCTGTTCCAGTGCTCTTCCACCCTCACAATGAGGAAATTCCTCCTCATGTTTACATGAAGCTTCCTATGCCTCAAGTGCCACCCATTGCCCCTTGTCCTGTCATGGGCATCACTGAGCACAGCCTGGCTCCAGCCTCTTGGCTCTCACCCTTTACACCTTTATCAACATCAATGTAAACAATAATTAAACATTCTGTTCAACCTAAACCTCTGAAATGCTGATCTTAACACATAAGCAACCTCCGTTCTCCACTCAGTTCTTAGCACTGATTCTTTGATGTTAACATAAGCAACCTCAGTTCTCCACTCAGTTCTTAGCACTGATTCTTTGATGTTAACATAAGCAACCTCAGTTCTCCACTCAGTTCTTAGCACTGATTCTTTGATGCTAACATAAGCAACCTCAGTTCTTCACTCAGTTCTTAGCACTGATTCCTTGATGTTAACACAAGCATCCTTAGTTTTCCATTCAGTTCTTAGCACTGATTCTTTGATTCTTTCCCACTGCAGAAAGGGCTTGATGGTCACAAACTCTTTCATGGTGTTGTTGGGAACCCTGTTTGTGGTGGGTGCTGGGTTCTCAGAGGAGCTGCAGCTTTCTGCAGCATTTAAGAGGGAGGAAAAGAAACCAAAAAGCCCTGGGAACATAGCAAATAAAAGAAGGGTCTGTTAGAAATGAGCCTCCTCCTTACTGCTTCAGCCAGGCTGCTTGATATTGATGCTTGCACAAACAGCCTGAGGGTTGCTCAGATCAGAACTTCTATCCCCTGTGTCGGGGGTTCATCAGACCACCTCTGTGCCACACACTTCATCTCTTGCATCCCATTAAAAGGAAAAAAAGTACAAATTGAAAAGGAAGAAAAGCTGTGAATCCCCTGCCTTTCAACTCTGCCTGCTTTTCACTCACTAGGACCTTGTGTACATCTGAGGACAAGGGGCTCATTTCCATCCGCATTGCCATGCAAATAAGCCTGCCCCCTGGAAGAGACTGGCACTGCCTGCATCCATGGTTTCCTCATTTCATCACGTTGGGGTGAACAGAACTAGGCAGGGAGTCCCCAGAGCAGCTCCTTGGCTGGCAACTTTGTGCATGCTAAAGCATCAGGTTCTCTTGATAGCACAGAAGAGAGAGGTGTGGGACCTGATGTAGAGAGAGTGAATCATAGAATCATATAATGGTAGGGTTGGAAGGGACCTCAAGGATCATCTAGTTCCAACCCCCTGCCAGAGGCAGGGACACTTCCCACTAGTACAGGAATGGGAGAAATTAGCTCCTGCTTTCATAGGCACAAATGTCAGATTTTGAGAGAGGGAAGGGTTTGGGGCTGGGCTTTGTGTCAGTGAGGGGATAGGATCAGAGATAGAATCATAGAATCATAGAATGGTAAGGTTGCAAGGAGACCTCAAGGATCATCTAGTTCCAACCCCCTGCCATAGGCAGGGACACCTCCCACTAGTACAGG
>WBNM01006948.1:50099-83031 GCA_013399055.1 Ramphastos sulfuratus
TCCAACACATTCATGTCCTTCCTGTGCTGGGGGCTCCAGAACTGCACACAGTACTCCAGATGTCTCAAAGAACCATAGAATCACAGAATGCAAGCACCTTTCTGCATATCCACACACATTGGGTTCACAGAATCACAGAATGATAGGGGTTGGGATGTACCTCGAGAGATCATCTGGTCCAACCCCCCTGCCAGAGCAGATCTGCTCTGGGGAGACCTGAGAGCAGCATTTTGCTATCTGAAGGAGACCTACAGGAAGGCTGGGGAGGGACTATTTATAAGATCTTGCAATGACAGGACAAGGGGCAATGGGTTTAAACTGGCAGAGGGAAGATTTAGACTGGATGTTAGGAGGAAGTTCTTCACCATGAGGGTGGTGGAATACTGGAACAGGTTGCCTAGAGAGTTGGTGGAGGCCCCATCCCTGAAGAGACTCAAAGTCAAACTCAATGGAGCCCTGAGCAACCTGAACTAGTTGGGGATGTCCCTGCTGACTGCAGGGGGGGTTGGACAAGATGATCTTTGAGGGTCCCTTCCAACCTGATGCATTCTGTGATTCTATGGTTCTGTGAGTCTCTATTCCATTATTTTTAGGTTGCTTGAGAGAGCACAATCTGATGATCTCTCCTTGTCTGCACTTCTCCACCCTGCCCTCCCCATGACTCACTCAGTGGTGATATCACTGGATTGTTTGGAGAGTTGCTGGTCCCAGCATTCAGTGCTCAAAAAAAAAAAAAGCAAAAAAGAAAAAGATGACAAATGGAGAAATGAAAATGGACCCTGTCCAATCTAAATCCTGGCCCTGGCTGCTGGTATGCAGGCAGAATCTGTGAGCAGCCTTGCTTTCTGCTGTGGCTGGCAGAGGCAGCTTTGCTTTAAAGGCATGTCCTGAACAGCCCTTTGCACAGAAGTGCTGCAGACATGCTAGCAGGTGGGGACAACAAAGTGCCCAAGTCAGAGAAGCTCAGAATGGCTTAGGTTGAAAGGGACTTTAGAGCTCGTCTAGTTCCAACTCCACTGCCATGGGCAACACCTCTCAGCTAGACCAGGGTGATCAATGCCTCATCCAACCTGGCCTTGAACACCCCCAGGAAGGAGGCATCCACAACCACTCTGAGCAACCCATTCCAGAGTCCCAGCATCCTTGTATTGAAGAACTTCCTAAGATCCAGTCTAAACCTACCCTCCCTCAGCTTCAAACCATTCCCCCTTCTTCTGTCTCTAGACAGCCTCATGAAAATTCCCTGTAGGAATTACCCTGTACAGCCTTCCTGTAGGATCCCCTCAGGTACTGGCAGGCAGCTCTAAGGCCCCACCAGAGTCTTCTCCAGGCTGAACACTCCCAACTCCCTCAGCCTGTCCTCATAGCAGAGGTGCTCCAGCTCTTGGATCATCTTTGTGGTCTCCTCTGGACTCACTCCAGCAGCTCTGTGCCCTTCTCATGCTGGGGACACCAGAACTAGATGTAGTAGTTGAGGTGAGGTCTCAGCAGAGCACAGTAAAGGACCAGAATCCCCTCTCCTGCCCTATTGGCCACACTCCTCTTGATGTAGCCCAGGACATGATTTGTCTTTTGGGCTGCACGAGGGCACTGCTGCCTCATGGTGAGCTTCTTATCATGCCCCAATGCTGTCCCACCATGAATGGGAAATGTGAGGACCAGCAGGGCTGTTCACACTGACAAGGGTTGCTTGGGGCTGACAGTGGGTGGCCCTGGGCAAAATAGGTTTATAAAGAGTTGGACCTTGCAGGTGTTGGTGAAATGTCATGGAGAAGAAGGGAAATTGGGAGCCTTTCCCACTGACAAGTGGCATCACAGGAGGTAGAGAATCATGGGTAGCAAGGTAAAACAAAAAGCAGGAGATGGTTGCTCAAGGCCAGGTTGGATGAGGCCTAGAGTAACCTGTTCTAGTAGGAGGGGTCCCTGCCTGTGGCGGGGGGGTGGGACTGGATGTGCTTTGAGGTCCCTTCCCACCTAAACCATTCTGTGATTCAATGATTCAATGATTCTAGGATTCTGTGGTTCTATGATTCTATGGTTCTATGATTCTGTGGTTCATTTCATAGCACATTGCCCAGCTGTGCAAGTCCCTGCAGCAGGAGGCTGTGGATACTAAGAGAAATGATTGGCCAAGCCCATACAGAAGAAGAACTCTACCAAGGTGCAGGACACTCTTCTTGAACTAGGAAGCCCCCAAAATCCATGTATCTGATTAGGCCTGTGGTGGAGACAGGTGTCCCAATACCCAAGCTTCTCTTAATGGCCAGGAGTGGTCTGATGATTCCCTTAGGATGCATCACAGCAGCAAGTCAAGAGAATTTCAGCTGGTAGAGAAACACTGACACAGCAGGCACCACAGCTGCTGAAGCTCACTGTGGTCACTCCTGGCCCACGAAGGAGTCAGTCTCTTCATTATCTATTTTTTTTTTCTGGCTCTCACAAAGTAAATTAATTAAACCCAGTCCAAAGCAATCATGAGCTGCCACATTCCACTCATTACTCAGCCTGCACCCAGCCTTGCCAGCTCCTTCCTGGACTCCCCAGGACGGACAACCTCCCTGGTGGTTGCCAGGTGGAGGTGGCTGCCAAGCTTTGTGACAAGGGGCTGGGCACCAGCAAGCATTTCTGCTTGTGCAGGAGAACAGCTGCCTCAGCTTCTGACCAGTCTTTCCTGACCTGTCTGCTACTGGCCACCTTGGCTGGGCATCTGCAGGCCTTTCAGCATCCCTGGAGGGTTAACACCTCCCTGCAGCCGGCGCCGCAGTCTTGGAGCACTGGAGGAGGTCAGAAGAGACCCGAGGGCTGCTCAGCACAGGCAGGAGGACAGCATGTCCACAGTGCCTCTGGTGCTCTCCCTGGAGGACGATGGCATGGGATAGAGGGTGGAATTCCTCATGCCTCCAAGCCTCCCAGCCAGCCCCATAAACAATGTCACAGATAAGCAACAGCTTCCGTCACGCCAGCGGCAGCCCTGACCAGCTGCCTGCCTGGGGGCATGCCTGCTGGCACCAGCCTCTGTGCCCTCATCCAGCTGGGAAGGAAAAGTAGGGAGAAGCCACCCATGCTCTGCCCACTGACCTTATAGCAGCCTTCCAGTATCTGAAAGGGGTCACCCATCCCCTGCCTATTGACCTTATAACAGCCTTCCAGTATCTGAAGGGAGCTACAGGAAGGCTGGGAAGGGACTACTGACAAGGTCTTGCAATGACAGGACAAGGGGCAATGGGTTTGAAGTGGTAGAGGGGAGATTGAAACTGGATGTTAGGAGGAAGTTGTTTGCAGTGAGGGTGGTGAGACACTGGCACAGGTTGCCCAGGGAGGTTGTGGAGCACAGAATCACCCAATGTGATCAAAGATCACATTGGGTGATTCTGTGCTCCACAACCTCCCTGGAGGCGTTCAAGGCCAGGTTGGATGAGGCCTTGAGTGACCTGTACTAGTGGGAGGTGTCCCTGCCTATGGCAGGGGGTTGGAATTGAATGATCCTTGAGGTCCCTTCCAACCTTACCATTCTATGATTCTGTGATTGCTGGGCTTCTCAGTGGCATCGTGTTGTGCCAGGTTGATGGCTGGAGAAGCCCTCCTGAAGAGGCCCTGGTAATGCCCAAGTCCATGGTGTGGGGTGCATGGCCCACGTGGGGAGAGGGCAGATGGTGGTGTGGAAGGGCTCAGGTAAGCATGGGGCAGTTTAGAGGTGGTTGCAGAGGTAGGGGAGATCAGGCTCAAGGGGCTCTGAAACACACCCACAGTCTCCAGCAGGATCGCAAAGCTGAGGTCTGAGTGGGGTTTGGTGGCTGCAAGGCAAGAATAATGCAGCAGAGCCTTGTTCAAGGGGAGGTCTCATTGCTTTCTACAACTCCCTGGAAGGGGGTTGGAGTGAGGTGGGTTTGGTCTCTTCTCCCTAGTGCCAGGTGATAGAACAAGAGGAAATGGCCTGAAATTGTGCCAGGGGAGGTTTAGGCTGGAGTTTAGGAAAAAAAATATTCCCTGAAAGGGTGTTCAGGCATTGGAACAGGCTGTCCAGGGAGGTGGTGGAGTCATCATCCCTGGAGGTGCTCAAGAAGTGTGCAGAAATGGCACTTTGGGATGTGGTTTAATGGCCATGGAGATATTGGGTTGATGGTTGGACTGGGTGACCTTAGAGGCCTTTTCCAGTTGCAACAGCTCTGTGATTCTATGATTCTGATCATTACTGGCCTAATTCATGATTCCCAAACTTGTCTCCTAACCTCTAGGCTGTATGGTCCCAGTGTTTCTTCTAAGCTGCAGCACATCAGTAGGACTGAAATGCTCCTCTATGCCTCTCAAAGCTCACACTGGAGCTTTCCCCAGAGCAGTCCTCTCAGTCTAGACCACTAAGGGGGGGTCATTGCCATGAGGGTGTTTCCAAGGCATCAAATTTTCTGAAAATTGTATCTACCTTCCATGAGTCTAACTGAGTTTGCTCATCTGAGCAGCTCCCTGGGCTCCTCTTACAGTCACTAGACTGTGGGGAGGAGGCAGTGATAAGTCTCACCCTAAAGTGTGAGCCCATACTAGGCAGGTGGGTCACACAAGGTGTCAGATTTGGACCTAGGTTGGCTCATGGACATCCAAGGTTACTTCTGATGAATTACAAGAGGGATATGGATGTGCTGGAAGGTGTCCAGAGAAGGGCCACGAGGATACTCAGAGGGCTGAAGCACCTCTGCTATGAGGAGAGACTGAGTGTGTTGGGGCTGTTCAGCCTGGAGAGGAGAAGGCTCTGAGGAGACCTTATTGTGGCCTTTCAGTGTCTCAAGGGAGCCTACAAGAAAGCTGAGGAGGGACTCTTTAGGCTGTCAGGTAGTGATAGGACTGGGGAGAATGGAACAAAGCTAGAAATGGGTAGATTCAGACTGGAGGTTAGGAAGAAGTTCTTCACCATGAGGGTGGTGAGACCCTGGAACAGGTTGCCCAGGGAGGTGGTGGAAGTCTCATGCCTGAAGCTGTTTAAGGCCAGGCTGGATGAGGCTTTGGATAGCCTAATCTAGGGTAGGGTGCCCCTGCCCATGGCAGGGGGGTTGGAACTGGATGATCCTTGTGGTCCTTTCCAACCCTGACAATTCTATGATTCTATGAATTTTACCCTTAATGTCATCAGCCTCTGGTGGTCTCTAAAGCCTCCTATGCATCAGTTGCTTTCCAGATCAGGACAGGACTTTCAGCACAGGAATAATTTCACCAGTGAGGCTCCCATAAGTCATGGCAGGTGACACTGTGCAGAGCCACACAGGTACCTCTGCACTCTTACCCAACAGAAAGCTAATGGATAATTCCAAATCCTGGGTTGTGCACAGTGCTCACTTGCTCAGCGTGGTCCTTCCAGACCTCTCCAGACAAATTCGTTCCAGAGAAGAGTTCACTCCAGAGCCCATTCCCACGAGGCCATGAGGACTTGACTGTGCAGTCTCCCAGCATTATCCCAGCAGGGTCTGCACTCTTAATTACCCCCATATGCCCTCGTGCCACATCACAGGGCATGAAGTGCAAAGGATCCACTCTGGTGGGCTGGCACACAGCGTCCCCCTGCTTCTCCAGACACACCACACCACAAGACAGTAATTATGTCACCAGACCACTGGGGCACTGCATGGGGCCCAGGAGAGGTTAGGGGTCATGGAATACTTAATTTGCTCTAGTCTGCTCTCCAGGCCATACCTGGGGGGGTTCTGACCATAAACTGGATTGTTCTTTCTATTTTCTTTCTTTTGTTTTTAGCAGCACAGCTGATCCATAAAATCATGGTTTGTGTTGGAAGAGACCTCAGAGGCCACCTAATTCTAACCTCCCTGCCATGGACAAGGACACCTTCCACTTGCCCAGATTGCTCAAAGCCCCATTTAACCTGACCTTGAACACTTCTAGGTATGGGGCATCCATAATACCTCTGGGCAACCTGTCCCAGTGTCTCATCACCCTCACAACAATGAATTTATTCTCAACACCCAGCCTAACTCTCTCTCTTTTAGTTTAAACTCATTACCCCTTGTCCTGTCACAACAGGTTCTGCTAAAATATCTGTCCCCAGCTTTCAGATTGGTCACTTTAAGTACTGAGAGGCCAGAAAAAAATTCTCCCTGGAGACTTCTCTTCTTCAGACTAAACAAGCCCAACTCTCTCACAGCCTGTCCTGATAGAGGAGATGCTCCAGTTCCCTGAGCATCTTCATGCTTCATCCTTCCAGAAGGGCTGGGCAGCAGGTTGAGGGCCACACACAATGCTGTGTATAGAAGAGTCAGTAGAAGATTTGCTTTGAAAAGGAGTCACAAAATGAAAAAGAAGACAAATATGTAGACATTCTCATCTGGCTTGTGATACAGATCCCCTTTTAGGTAACACTTTAATGCTTGGGAAAAATACTTGTGTGTTCAACTGCCTGTCATCCCTCAATGAATGACAAGTAAGAGCCTGAGTCCAGCCCCAGAGGGGACTTGGAAACAAATGTTAAAGTCTTGGGACTCAGGAACAGGACATCAATAAAACTGTGAAAAACAAAACAAAACCCAAACCAAACAAAAAATACCCAAAAGAAATAGTCTGGAAGATTGGCCAGTCTGGGAAATCCAAAGGGAGATATCAGGAAGGTTCTTATTTACCAGATGCATATAAAGAGAAGAAAGAAGTCTCCTGAGAGAAGGAAAATTCAGGGCAACTGAGTTGCATGTCGAGAGCTCTTGTCATGCAGTCTGAGCAGGAAGAAGAGTGGAACCCAGGTGCTGATGTTTGAGTGAGTGTGGCAGGGACCGCAGAGAGGTTCCTGCCTGGGTGTCTCAGCAGAGGAAACGAGCTGGGGGTGCTCTTTGAAAAGCAAACTTTCCATCTGGCTCAGGATCTGAATGAGCACAGTGGCCTTGTGGAGTTGCTAGGCTGCCTCCAGGGCAATGCAAACATCAGTGTGCGGTTCGGAGCAGAGCCCTCCCGTGGCTCTCCAGCCTGCCAAGGCAGCAGCCTCAGCCTGCAGCCTCGAAGCCTGGGAGGCTCTTCCCTGCCTGATGGCATCCTGGGCACACTGCTGGGTAATGCAGCCAGCATGGCCTGCCCCCGGGAGTGGGAAGCAACTACAGACAAGCTGACTACCTGCCATCTGCAGCAGGAATCACAGAATCAGTGTTAGGGGTTGGAAAGGACCTTTAAACATTGCCGAGTCCAACTGCCCTGTCAGAGCAGGATCGCCTAGGGCAGGTCACACAGGAATGCATCTGGGTGGGTTTTGATTGTCTCCAGAGAAGAAGACTCCACAACCTCACTGGGCAGTCTGCTCCATTGCTTTGTTGCCCTCACAGTAAAGAATAAGGCAAAAGCAGAGGGTCTGGAGGGCAAAAATCCAACCACAGCCACAGGTTGTAAATATGCTGCGTCTTCAAGTCCTGTTTGAGCTCATCAGTGACTCAGTATGATAGGGAATTCTCTGAGTTCTTGGACTTAGACATCTTTGTCCTTAACTGCTGGCTTCCACGATGTACTTGTAGCCCAGAGCCATCCTGTCCTGGGCTGATCCCCAGCAGTGTGGGCAGCAGGGGCAGGGAGGGGATTCTGCCCTTCTGCTGAGCTCTGCTGAGACCTCACCTACAGTGCTGGGGCCAGCTCTGGACTGCTCAGCACAGCACAGACAGGGACCTGTTGCAGTATGGCCAGAGGAGGCCACAGCAATGCTGGGAGGTCTGGAAGGGCTCTGGTGTGAGGCCAGGCTGAGAGAGTTGGGGTTGTTGAGCCTGGAGAAGAGAAGGCTCCAGGGAGACCTTCTGGTGGCCTTGCAGTCTTCAAAGAGCCTAATCAGAAAGACAGAGACACAGATTTTACCAGGGCCTGTTGTGATAGGACAAGGGGCAATGGTTTGAAACTAAAAGAGGGAGATTTAGACTGGGGAGAAGAGAAATCTTTTAAGCTGAGGATGGTGAGACCCTGTCCCAAGTTGCCTAGAAGTGGGAGATGCCCCATCCTTGGAACCATTCCAGGTCAGACTGGCTGGGGCTCTGAGCAACCTGCTCTAGTTGCAGATGCCCTTGCTGATTGCAGGGGGGTTGGACTAGATGACCTAGAGTCACCTTCTCTGGAGACTTCCAAAACTCACCTGGATGTGTTCCCGTGTGACCTGTGCTAGACTCTGTGGTCCTGCTCTGGCAAAGGGGTTGGACTCAATGATCTACCCCTAACATCCTGTGATCCTGTGACCTCTGGTGGTCCTTCCCAGTTTTGTGATTCTCTGATAATGCTCTCCTTTGATGGACCATAACTCTTCACAGTAGGAGACTATTCCTTACCCTGGCACTACTGTCTCACTGATGTGACTGGTTGGTTACCCATTTTTTGCAGCCAGGCTGTCTCACTTGTACTCTGCCCCCCAAGCCTTCATGCAATATCAAGATCTGGAGGCTACAGTTTGAGAATCACTGTTCTAGACTTCTGGTTCCTACCTTTTTATTGGTGGATACAATGGGAACCAGTGTTCTAGACTAGTGGTTCTTGCATTTGATGATGGACACATCAGCATAGCCTGCTTCTGTGCAATCCTTCTAATAGCTTCCTTAAACCTCCTTTTACAAATACCTGCAGCTGCAGAGGGTTGGAACTAGATGATCCTTGAGGTGTCCTTCCATCCTTACCATTCTATGATTCTATTAGAATCTGCAGAATCAAAGCATCACAGAATGTTAGAGGTTGGAAGGGACCTCTAGAGATCATCGAGTCCAAGCCTTTTGCCAAAGCAGGGTCACCTAAGGCAGGCCACACAGACATGCATCCAGGCAGCTTTTGAAAGCCTCTGAAGGAGGAGACTCCATCACCTCTCTGGGCATCCTGCTCCAGTGCTCCAGCACCCTCACAGTAAAGGATTTTCTCCTTATGTTGAGATGGAACCTCCTGTGTTCCAACTTGTACCCATTATTCCTTGTCCTATCACTGGGCATCTCTGAAAAGAGACCATCACCTTCATCTTGACATCCACCCCTCAGATATTTGTAGACACAGAAGCTGTTTTCAGCTCACATCCAAGACAAAATGTCCCTTCCTATCCAGCTGTCTCCTCCACTCTGCTCAGGTACATTGGGAACATGGATTTTTCCCAACTAAAACTCCAGCTTGGAAAATCCTGTAGAAAAGGAATGGAGGGGAATGATTCTCAAGCAAATCATCTTGTGTCTTGGAAAAACCACTGTGTTTGCTGGGTCAGACCCAAGGCTACTCTTTGTTTTTCCAACTCAGAAGTTCTTTTCTCCACGTTTGGTCTTCTAAGAATGTGAACTCGCCCGCCCCGTCCTGTTTACACGCTCGTAAATATGTGGATCAGATTTGGCTGCAGGGTTGGCCTTGGAAGGGCTGAATGCTGCTGGGAACACATGGCATTCTCTGTAGAGTGAGGCCAAACCTGAGCTGCACAAAGGAAAAAGGCAATTTTTCACTGGGCCCAACCCAACTCAAGGAAAAATCATCATGCACGGCAAAATGCTTCAGTCCTGGCTTGAATTTGCAGCCTGGGGTGAGCAGAACTCACCTTGGGTGGGTGAGCAGAACTCACCTTGGGTTGGTGAGCAGAACTCACCTTGGGTTGGTGAGCAGCAGCAGGGCCCAAGCAGAGGTAACCTCATTGATCTAGAAAGATGCTAACAGTGGAAGGTTAAGTCCAGCTAGTCACTGGCCATGCTGGTGGCCCCAGGTCTGGAGGGCTCGCTAGTGGCAGGATGCCAGCGCTTGGAAAACGCTCTGTGGGATGGAGGTGTGGGAGCTTCCTCAGCCTGTTTCCACCATGCTGGGCCCAAGGACATTCTGTTTATATCAGAATTGGGCAGACAGCACGTCACCAGCCAGGAGCCTGGCACCACAGCCCTCCCAGCCCATGCTCCCCCTCTCCTGGTGTCGCTGGCAGCGAAGGATGCTGGCTGGCATCCTCCAGAGAGCTGCGCCGCCGGACCTGGGCTCTGTGACGTCGCTGAGGAAAGGGTGGAGAAGAGAGGATGGGGGGAGGTTGATATTTTCAGCTCTGATGAAAAATTGTGACTGGCTTTGTGGGCTCAGGAGGGGTTATTCAAGACCAGTCAGCCAACTTCTTGTTCCTTTTCAAGCTCAGAGGGGAAAATCCTCCAACGCCTGCCTTGTTTCCGCACCCGGCTCCAAGGCACAGCCCTTCTGGAAAAATCTGCAGTTTCTAATCTCTTGCCTTCTCTTTCCTTCTGAGATGTGTTTTTGTGAGAAGAAGGGAAACTGAGAGGAAAAAAAAAAAAAAGAAAAAATCATATTTCCTTCTAAGCCCTCCATGTGGAATCACGCAGGGGAGATAGCAGAGAGGGTGCTCTGTCTCTCCCCAGCCCTTGAAAGGCAGCTTTCAGCTGATATCAGGCTCTAAAAACGTTGCACTTCAGAAAGAGACCTTTCCCCCCCTTCAGAAAACAATAGGTCAGCGTTACAGGGCTCCAAACATACAAATGATGAGATAACAACATCCTCCTCACTCTCAACAGTTCCTGAGGGCCTGAACTTGAAGGGATAGAGGCTCCTGTTTAATGCCACACTGGTCGCCTGCAAAGGATCCCTCTTACTTGGTGCTTTGCCCTGCCTCCGTGGGGAGAGTCATGCCATGTCGTGACAGCCACTGCACATCTCTTGCCTGGATATCAGCAGTGATGCACTTAAGCCATATCTCTGTGGCTACAGTGAGTAGGGACAGGATAAGGGACCAGATTTTGAACAAAGTGCATCCAGGCTGTCAGCACAGACATTGGCATGACTTTGGCATGGAGAGGTCACAGTGGGTAGCAGAGCTAAGGATGCATCTGCAGACAGATCCCTGTTTGGGAGAGTTTAGCTGTGGCCATGCCAGGCACATAGCTGACAAATTGACCTTGATCTCTTCTACCTTCTAGCACTGATATGAGAGGAGGACCACTCTTTGTGCTTGGTATTCTACAGCCATAGAGTGATGGGGAAAAGAGTTCCCCAAAGGGCTGTTTGCTACCCAAGGCTAAGCAGGGGTTTCTGTCACACCTGTCTGTCTCCTTTTCTGGAGACTTTCAAGCCCTGTCTGGATGCATTCCTCTGTGACCTGAGCTAGATTATGGTCCTGCTCTGGCAGGGGGCTTGGACTCCTTGGGTCCTTTCCAACCCCTGACATCCTGTGATCCTGTGATCTTGCAGCACTCCAAGGCTTGTACCGCAGGATTTGTGATCCACAGCATTATGTTGGGCAGTGTGAGCCTCGTGTGGGTTGCTCCAAGTTAGGAGAGGAGGGAGCTTGGCATGCCTTGATTATAGCAGTCTCCAGCAGAGCTGGTGGCATAACAGACCTATGCATAATGGTTTTAGGATCTGTCAAAGGGCAGGTGTGACAAGCCCAGAAAACACAGGCTGTTTTGTTGGTTGAGCAATTCATCTGGACGTATTGGCTCAAGAGAAAGCAAAACAGTGTGGCCAGCAGGAGCAGGGAGGTTATTGTGCCCCTGTGCTCAGCACTGCTCAGGCCACACCTTGAGTGCTGTGCCCAGTTCTGGGCCCTTCAATTCAAGAGAGATGTTGAGGTGCCTGAACGTGTCCAGAGAAGGGCAGCAAGGCTGGGGAGGGGCCTGGAGCACAGCCCTGTGAGGAGAGGCTGAGGGAGCTGGGGGTGTGCAGCCTGCAGAAGAGGAGGCTCAGGGCAGACCTCATTGCTCTCTGCAGCTATCTGAAGGGAGGTTGTAGCCAGGTGGGGTTGGGCTCTTCTCCCACGCACCCAGGGACAGAACAAGAGGACACAGCCTCAAGCTGTGCTAGGGCAGGTTCAGGCTGGATGTTAGGAAGAAGTTCTACATGGAAAGAGAGATTGGCATTGGAACTGGCATTGGAGATTGGCAGCCCATTGGAGATTGGCAATGAGCTGCCCAGGGAGGTGGTGGAGTCCCCATCCCTGCAGGTGTTTAAGAGGAGGCTGGATGAGGCACTTAGGGCCATGGGTTAGTTAATTAGAAGGGTTAGGTGATAGGTTGGAATCAATCATCATAGAGGTCTTTTCCAACCTGGTTAATTCTGTGACTCTGTAACATGACCAAGGGGCAAAGCTGTCTGCCTGGTGGTCTTAGCCACAGAGATGAGCCTGGGCCAAGCACAAAGACCATGCTGGGAAGGACCAAGAAACAGATCACCCTAATGGGGATTTTGTTTAACCTTTACAGCCACGTGGAGTTTTCAGGAGGTATTTCAGGAGAGAGAGTGAAAGAAACTTGCTGCATTGCCTGGTTTAAAAGCCTGCACAAGGGCAATGAGATCTCTGCTGAGATGAGTGTCTCAGAGTGCCTCATTATGGTGCTGAGGCTCATTCATCACCGACTTGCCTCCTGCTCCATTGCTGCCCTATCGCTATTTCTTTTTTTAATCTCAGATCCTAAAGGGAAAAGATGGAAATTTGCATTTGATTTTCATGGCAGTTGGAGTGCAGCCCATGAGATACCTGCCTCTCTCTTTCCTTTTGGTTAGACACACAACCTCCTCTGCTCTTTGCTCACTGCTCAGAAGCAAAAGCCATGGGGCCAGGTGCATTCCCTCCCTGTCCTGATGTGACCCTGCCTCCTTACCAACTTTTGGATATGCTAATTTCACATATTCACTTCTCGTTCCAGTGAAGTGACCCTAAGTGGACTTTCCACCTCTCTTTTAGGACTGTGCTGCTTTTGAGGAAAGCCCCTGGTGTCATTCCAGGTAACTGCTGTCTCCTCTGCTTCCATCACCACCAACTGGTTTCTGACTGGAATTTGATGGGTCCTCATGTCTAGGGAACAAAGCCCACACCCTATAGAACTTACTTTGCTTGTGCACTCCCACCAGCAGTGCTGCCTAGAGGCAGGCAGTCTAGGGTGTTGTGCTGGTTTGAGGCTAATTGCAATATTTTAATGAGAAAAATTAGATGATAGGCTGTGAAAAGCAAACAGTGATGATGTCTGCTTCACTCACAGGCTTGCTGAGATGTATAAAAACAGGGACACAAATATAGATAAGAGAGAGTCTCTCTCTTTCTCTTGGAGCTGCTGTGTCTTCTGGCCTTCTGCTGTGTAACTCAACTCATTATTCTGCTTCTAACTCCCCTTGCCCATCCTCCAAACTCACCTTGCACCTAAGGCAAACCCTGGGGTAAGGCAGAGGGGTGGGGAGAAGGTGGAAGGGTGGTTGGGAGCCCCTCCTGGGGACTCTGATTGCTGGGAGAGGGATTGTGCTTCTGTATCACCTTTAACTTGTGTATCTCTGTAAATATTCCTGTATATTGTGTCTATATCTGTTTGTACATTGTGCTGAGCTGTAAATAGAGCTTCAGTCCTTAACTTCCAGCTGGCTGAGTCTAGTCTGGGGGATTTTCATAGTGTGGTGGGGCAGGTAACTCCCAAACCATCACACTGTGATGTTTTTACGTCTTTGACTCACATCTCCCTCTCCTTTGAGACAAGGAACAACTGTGTCATGGATATTCATCCCATTCCTATACTTACCAGATGCATTTTGTTTGGTAGTTCTTTTCCTCATCTGACTTTTATCCCTATATATTTGTGCTTGCCCTTGGGTGAAGTTTCTGGCTCCTATTTTCCATCTGTCTCTGAGATCCCTAAAGGTCTGTTTGGCCAAGTAAGTTTCTGTATATTTCTGTAACTATTCCTGTCTATTGTGTATATCTCTGCTTGTACATTGTGCTAAGCTGTAAATAGAGCTTCAGTCCTTAACTTCCAGCTGGCTGAGCCTAGTCTGGGTGATTTTCATAGTGTGGAGGGGCAGGTAACTACCAAACCATCACAGGTGTCCAAGCAGAAGGTTCAGTCTTGCCTTGTGCAACGAATCTATGGCTTGGTGAGGTGATTCTACATTTGCTGTGAGATAGGACCCAGCTTCCCTGCAACGTAGATCCCACACCAATTGCCTCCAGATATTCAAAACTCTGACAAGAGCAATTTGCCTGGCAACTGAAACCACCTCTGTCAGACAACAGCACTGATTTGATTCTTCAAGACTATCAACTCGCTTCTGCCTAGGGATAAATATCCTGCAATATTGGGTGAAGCTAAAGCCACCTGCTGATCCCCACCAGAAATGTCATGGCACAGATGTTAAAGGTGGTTACACATTGGGATTTTACAATTCTATGATCTCTTCAGACTATTTCCAGCCCAAATCATCTCTATTTCTACAAAGCCAGTGGTGCAAATCCCCATGATTGTCTCATGATGAGATGGAATTGCTGAAGCTCAGTTTCCAGAGTAGGTTCATACATGCCTGGGAACAGAGCTGCTTGAAATCCAGATGGCAGGATTGTGGGAAATTTCAGGGCTGGATATTTTATTTTCATTCAAACCCAGAATGCAATAAAATAATTAATGAACATTTCCAAGGAACCATAAATGTAAGAAGATGGATTCTAGGATCCTCCAGTGCACCCTGCTGACTAAAAAGGATGTAACCCTGGAAACCTGAGAGCTACCATCAACACTTGTTAATCCACAGAGAGAGCCATGACAACAGTCAGGCATCACTAGATGGGTCTGCACTGAGAGGCATTTCCCCCTTTGCCCTCTTCCTCAGGGTACAGAAGATGCAAACTCCTTGGGCAGCTCCTTTGGGCTTTCCTTGGGCTAAGCAGCACAGGAGCTTGTCCTGGTAGGGCATAAATCCTGCCAGGCCCCTTTCACCCTTGCTCTCCTCCTTCTGTTGCATGTCCAGGAGTTGAGTAGAATGAGCAAACAATGGAGCAGCAAAGCCTTGAGGGTCAGGAGCTTAGCACCACCTGCCAGGTGTCTTGTGCTGCCCCTCAACCTGCCTGCGTGGGCACAGGAGGCACAAAGCTTTGAGTTCATTGGGCAGAGCAATGATGCCAGTGCCTGTTGGCCAGTTTCTCTTTCAAAATGATGTATTTAATGAGGGGTGATTTAGAAACCACCTTTCTGTCTTTCTGCACTGCCCCTCCACTGCCTCTCCACGGGGAGCAGCACCCCATTCGTGGCAGCGGACAGGTGTTTGCAGCTTGCACCAGCAGCTCAGCACCAACTCAGCTCTTCTCTCTTTCCCTCTGCCTGGAATATTTTGCATTTTACCCCAGGATCATTATGGTAAGTTTTGGAAGCCTCCTTGTACAGGAAACTTACTCAGGGACCAAGGCATTGTGAGTACATCTGCTGGAGTTAATGCTAAGGCTCCATAAGCACAGTTAGAATTTTCCCTGTTTTCCCCTTTCTATTTTCCAAGTTCTGATTGTTTAAACTGTTTAATTCCCTGTTCATAAATGCCCTTTGTGCAACCATTTCCTCTCAACTGAAAATCCAAAGAATCTCAGGGAATTTCCCCACATTTTTGAATGTTAATAATAATAAAAAAAAAAGCATACAGAAATTAATAAGCACAATTCGTAACAGATTATTAATATCTACCACAGAGCTCGGGCAATAAAAGCTCTGAGGTCCTTGGAATTTATGAATCTGGGAATCTGGAGTGTCTTGCAGCCCCACAAATTAACAGACTTGTAGCAGGAAGCCCTGAAGCATGTGAAAAACCCTTTGTGGAGCCAAGATGCTCAGGGTTGCCAAGAAGGCCAACAGCATCGCTTCCAGGTTACTTGTGCTGGCTCCAGGAGGCAGCCCTGTGTGAGCAGAGAGCTGCCAAGGTTTTCACTCTGCTGCTCTCATGGCAGGAAAGCCACGGAAAGCTGGCATGGCAGGGCTGCCTCTGAGCTAGCAGTGGTGACTGAAGCAGAGGATCTTCAACCTGGGACATTTCTGCTCAGTTTCCCAACTGGCATTTCCCAACAAAATCCTCCTTCACTGCCCAGTGGCCAGACCTGCTCCTGGGGAATCTTCACAGTTCAACATCTGCCGAAATGCTTTGCTCTGGGCCACTGCAGCCAGGAGTGAGTAGCACAAGTGCTTTGCAGGTGTAGATGTCACCCCTGGCACAGCAATGTGCCCTCCTGGCCAAGAAGGCCAACAGCATCCTGGGGTGCATTAAAAAGAGTGTGGCCAGCAGATGGAGGAAGGTTGTCCTCCCCCTCTACTCTGCCCTGGTGGTGAGGGCACCCACCTGGAATATTGCATCCAGTTCTGGGCTCTCCAGTTCAAGAGGGACAGGGATCTGCTGGAGAGAGACCAACAGGGGGCTATACAAGGATGCTGAAGGGACTGGAGCACGGCCTGACAAGGAGAGGCTGAGAGCCCTGGGGCTGCTTAGTCTGGAGAGAAGGCTGAGAGGGGATCTGAGCAATGTCTATAAATACCTGAGGGGTGGGAGTCAGGAAGGAAGGGACAGAAACAGCCTCTGCTCACTTGTGCCCTGGCACAGGGCAAGGGGCAATGGATGGAAACCACAGCACAGGAAGTTTCACCTCAACTTCTTTACTGTAAGGGCCACAGAGCACTGGAACAGGCTCCCCAGAGAGGGTGTGGAGCCTCCTTCTCTGGAGCCTTTCCAGCCCTGTCTGGATGTGTTCCTGTGTGACCTGCACTAGTTCTGTGGTCCTGCTCTGTCATGGGAGTTGAACTCAATGATCTGTGGAGGTCCCTTCCAACCCCTAACATCCTGTGATCCCTGTGATGTGGCTGACTCCATGCCCCAACCATTGCAATGAGAAGGTCAAATGAGACTGATTGGCATTTGCTGCTGATTCTTGATTGGCACTGGAGAGCACAGGGCCTGCTATTGTGACTCCAGGAATGAAGGAGAAAGGGAGAGCTTGCATAGGTAGATCTCTTCTTCAGTACCATTTTAAAGTTTTCCTATTGGTTTTCTTCTCTTTTTCTAGCTCTTCCTCACTTAGGTGCCTCACCATTTCCCAGTAATTTAATGCAAAAGATGCCAACTCCTCACCTGCAGGCAAACTGCCAATTTCAGAGAATGCTTTGGGTTGGAAGGGATCTTTAAGGGTCATCCAGTCCAACTAGATGCAACTAGAGCAGGCTGCTCAGAGTCCCAAGCAACCTGACCTGGAAGAGTTCCTGGGATGGAGCAACTACCAGCTCCCTGGGCAATCTGGGGCAGGTCTCACCACTCTCAGCATAAAAAAGTTTTTCCTCCTCTCTAGTCTGAATCTCCTTCTTTTAGTTTCAAACCATTGCCCCTTGTCCTATCACAACAGGCCCTGATAAAAGCTATGTCCCTGTCTTTCTGATTAGCCTCTTTGAACACTGCAAGGCCACCAGAAGGTCTCCCTGAAGCCTTCTCTTCTCCAGGCTCAACCACCTCAACTCTCTCAGCCTGGCCTCACAGCAGAGCCCTTCCAGCCCTCCCAGCATTGCTGTGGCCTCCTCTGGCCACACTGCAACAGGTCCCTGTCTGTGCTGTGCTGAGCAGTCCTGAGCTGGCCCCAGCACTGCAGGTGAGGTCTCAGCAGAGCTCAGCAGAAGGGCAGAATCCCCTCCCTGCCCCTGCTGCCCACACTGCTGGGGACCAGCCCAGGACAGGCTGGGTCTAGGCTGTGGCTGCACAGTGCCAGCTCTTCACCCACCACTATGAAGAGCAGGGCTGCTCTCCATGCCTTCATCCTCCAGCCTGTACTGACCTCTTGTCCTGCCCTTGCACTAGACTATTTAAACATGAAGAGGGTGAAGCTGAGTGACACAAGACATTCCCCTGGGTTCTGGGTGACAAATGAGTCCAGATTCCAGCATTGGACTCTGTCCTGAGAGAAAGGTAGGGAGGATTGTTGGATTGACTAAAAGATTGCTCCCTGGAGAAGACCCTGGGGTGAAAGTGGACTCTGCCTTCCTCACCCTCTGGGACATCTGTACTCCTTTGTTCATTCCTTTCAACCTCCCTTGGCTAGTTCCCTCCAGAGACTTCCCTGAGGAATAAAGAGGTCTGGTATCAATTAGCTGCATGAGACATCTGGTTGTAATCTGCTCTTTGATGTCCTGGCATGGAGAAATCCCTGGATGTTCCTGTTGAGAGGGAGGCAGCAGTCTAACTTAGGGATTGTCTCTGCAGGCTGTCAAAGCTGGTCCTTAGCCTGGGAACTCCATGGCCATGGATCTGCCCTTGCTGCTCATGGCCTGTGGCACAGGTGTGCCAGCTGTGCCCAGTATGAGGAGGTATGGGCAATACCCTCTGTGCCCAGAGCCCCAGGGAGGGATTTTGTGGTAACACAGGGAAGAATTTGGCTCTGTGGCTGAGCCTGACTTGGTGCCTGCCCCTCAGTGCTGCTCCCATGGCCAAGTGAGCTGACAACTTGCAGACCAGCAGTGTCCAACTGCCCTTCCCTGACTGGATTTTGGGATGGCTGAAGAATGACATCTTTTCCCATTCTCTGCCACTGCTAGCAGCCTCTGACTTTCCATTCAAAGGGGACCCTTGCTCCCTTGAAGTGGCTTTTGGGCTGTACAGAGCCACCAATGTGCATTTCAGTCTAGACCTTGTTGCACAAAGGTAAACCTAAAGATGGCTACAAGCAGGAGATGCCATCATTGTGCACAGCAGTAACATGTGTCTGCTTTCCTACCCAACCTTCTCGATCCTTTCACACACAGAGATTCCCAAACAGCTTTCCAGGCTGTATCAGAACATTTCTCCTGACACAGGAGCCTGCCAGGAAAACAACAAAAAAACCCCACCTGGAGTTATCTTGGAATCATAGAATTGTTTTGGTTGGAAGAGACCTTTAAGATCATTGAGTCCAAGACCATCATGGCCATTAAAAGCATACCCTGAAATGTTATGCCCACAATACTGGATCATAACCCCAGTGGATGACTCTTAGAATCATAGATCATAGAATAGAATAGCAAGGTTGGAAGGGACCTCAAGGATCATCTAGTTCCACCCCCCTGCCATAGGCAGGGACACCTCCCACTAGCACAGGTCACTCAAGGCCTCGTCCAACCTGGCCTTGAACACCTCCAGAGAGGGAGCAGTGTGCTGGTTTGAGCTAATTGGAATATTTGAATAGAGAAAATTATATTATAGGCTGTGAAAAGGAAACAATGGTGATGTCTGCTTCACTCATAGGCTTGCTGTGATGTTTAGGAATAAGTACTCAAAACAAAAGTCTTGTCGCGGTCTCGGTCGGGCTTGTGGCACTCTCTGGGGTACAGTGTCTGGGACTGTCTACCAGCTTCTGAACTTCTCCTCTCTGCTGATTTCACTAACCACTTTTTCTTCTAATTCCTCCTCTGGTCAATCCTCAAAACCTTGGGGTAAGGTATAGGGGTGGGGAGAAGGTGGAAGGGTGGTTGGGAGCCCCTCCTGGGGTCTCTGATTTCTGGGAGGGGAGTTGTGTTTCTGTATTACCTTTACCTTGTATATGTCTGTAAATATTGCTGTATATTGCTGTATATAGTGTATATATCTGCTTGTACATTGTGCTGAGCTGTAAATAGAGCTTCATCTAAACTTCCAGCCGACTGAGTTTTAGCCTGGGTCACTTTACAAACCCACATCAAGCAGCCACAACCTCCCTGGGCAATCTGTGCCACTGTCTCACCACCCTATTGCCTCTTTCATTGACTGAAGAGCAAACAGACTTGGAGGAGGCAAAGACAAATTTTTATGGTGGACAAACCCATCAAATTATTTTGGTCATAGCAGATGAGAAAGAGACTCTTTGAAAAACAAATGTGAAGGTTCAACATTGACACCTCTCTAAGCAAACCAGTTTCTGTCTGGGGTAGGTAGGAACAGGCATGCCAAAGTACTTTGGATTCAAATTTGCCTACATTTATATTTAAGAAGCAAATTCGATCAACTCATAAAAGGAAATAGAACCCATAAAAGGAAATAGGACCCATAAAAGGGTTAATTTGAAAAAGAGTTTCACAGAATCACAGAATGGTTGGTGTTGGAAGAGACCTCAAAGATCATCCAGCTCCCACCCCCTGCCATGGGCAGGGACACCTCCCACCAGCCCAGGTTGCTCAAGATCTCATCCAACCTGGCCTTGAACACCTCCAGGGAGGTTGTGGAGCACAGAATCGCTCAATGTGATCAAAGATTCTGTGATTCTGTGCTCCACAACCTCCCTGGGCAACCTGTGTCAGTGTCTCACCACCCTCACTGCAAGAATTCTTCCTTCTCTCCACTCTCAGTCTCCCTTGTCCAGCTCAAAGCTGTTGCACTTCATCCTACCACTACAAGCCCCTAAGGGGCTAAAATGTCTCTCTCCACCTTCCTTGTAGTCCCTATTCACGTATTGGAAGGCTGCTCTAAGGTCCCCCTGGAGCCTTCTCTTTTCCAGGCTGAACAGCCCAAACTCTCAGCCTGTCCCCATNAACACCCAACACCCTCAAGTTTATTCTTCTTCTGTTGACTCAAGGATTCTCTCCCTTCACTAGATCTTAAACCTGCTGATAAAAGACCATTATTAGCCTTCTGTGTCTCCCTTGGGTGATTTCACAACCTCATTATTCATCTTTGTACTGAAAACATGGACATTTTAATGTGTGGCAGTCCTCTGTACATCTGCTGGGGACCACTTGTGATAGTCCTACAACCTGAGGGTGCCCAGACGTTAACAATTTTCACAGTGGAGCTCACAAACCCCATGGCAATAAAATCTTCAGAGTGAGGAATTCCCATTTTACAATGGGGACTGCAGCTCCTCCACACATGCTCCTGGTTGTAACTGCAGTACAAAGAGTTGGTTTGTTTTTTGGGTTTTTTTTTGGTAGTAGGAATAACAAATAATGACTTGTTCCCAAATGATCACAGTCTTGGATTCTCTGTTTTCTTGTTTTGGGGTTGTTGTTGGTTTGGTTGGGTTGAGGGTTTTTTTTTTTTTTTTGTTGCTGTTTGCTAATGGCAATAAAGAGCTCAGTTTGCTTTTCATTTGTAGGTCTGTTTGCAGGGTTTTCCAGGTATTCCCAAGGTGAATGGAAACATCTGGTTAGTGGGATGCTTTTTCTCCTTATCTGGGGTGACAGAGGGACAATTACTGCTTAGTACTGCTGTCAGTCTTGGTGGCTTCTGCCAAAATCTGCAGGAACCAAACTCCAGTGTGTTGAAACAGTGGTTCTGGTTTAGGGAATGAAACAGAGCAACAGAGCAATGCTGGAGCAGGGGAGATTTAGGTTGGACACAAGAAAGCTGAGGAGGTAGTTTTTAGGATGGCAGGTAGTGATAGGACTTGGGGGGATGGAACAAAGCTAGAAATGGGGAGATTCAGACTGGATGTTAGGAAGAAGTTCTTCACCATGGGAGCAGTGAGAGCCTGGAACAGGTTGTTCAGGGAGGTGGTGGAAGCCTCATCCCTGGAGGTGTTTAAGGCCAGGCTGGATGAGGCTCTGGCCAGCCTGATCTAGTGTGAGATGTCCCTGACCATGGCAGGGGGGTTGGAACTGGATGATCCTTGTGGCCCCTTCCAACCCTGACTGATTCTATGATTCTATGATCAGGAGAAAGTTCTACAATGAGAGTGGTGAAATACTGGAAGAGGTTGCCCAGAGGTGTGGTTAAGGCCCCATGCCTGGAGACATTCAGCATGGAACTTGATGTGGCCCTAGGCAGCCTGATCTAGTTGGAGGTGTCCTTGCTGATTGTGTGTGTGGGGTTGAAATGATGACCTTTGAGGGTCCCTTCCAACGAAATGCAATCAGAGAATCTGTGAATGGTAGCCTAGGAGAGGAGAAAAGCAAAGGAAAACTTGGTAGTGCTGCAACTTTTCTGAGTGACCACTAGAGATGGCTAAAAGAGGCATTTGGAATGGGATGGAGACTAAATGAGTCACTAAATGAGGAAGGATTCAACCTTGTGAAGGAAGGAAACAAGCTCTGAGTGCAAGGATCTGTGGAGGTACCAGGGTGACACCACCTAAATTCAGTGTCTGCAGCAGGACACTGCCTAGATGGAGCAAAGCCTTGACTTGCCTGAGTCCCTTGGTGGAAAAGTACCAAACCTTCCAGGAGGTCAGATTGTCCCCAGTGTTGCAGGGCACTGAGGATCAGCTTGACTTAATAAATCCTAAATAAAGTAGTAGATGGTAGGATGTAGGACCAGATGTTTCCGGACTGAAAGAACAAACAGCCATAAAGATAAATCATATTTTGTTGAGCTAAATGGCAATAAAGTTAAACCACATCATCTTCTGAATCTGAAATTTGAGCTTAGCAACAAATGGCTGACAGTCAGGCTGCTGGACTATCAAAGCCCAGTTCCATCTTATGGAAGGTAGGATCCTAACACCCTTCCCATGGAGCAGGTTTGAGTATTCGTCCTCTGAGTGTGGAAATCCAGGCTGGCTGCAGAGTGGGCTGAGAGTAGCCATGATGAAAGAGACTTGGGGGTGTTGGTTGCTGAGAAGCTCCCCAGGAGCCAGAAATGCCCACATGCAGCCCAGAAAGCAGCTGTGTGCTGGGCTGCAGCCAGAAGAGTGTGGGCAGCAGGGCAAGAGAGGAGATTTTGCCCCTTGACTCTGCTCTGCTGAGACCCAGCCTTGAATATTGCATCCAGTTCTGGTGTCCTTAGCACAAGAAAGACACAGAGCTGCTGGAGTGAGTCCAGAGGAGCCACAAAGATGATCCAAGGGCTGGAGCAGCTCTGCTATGAGGACAGGCTGAGGGTACCAGGAGTGTTCAGCCTGGGGAAGTGAAGACTCCAGGGAAACCTTACATCTGCATCCCAGTACCCAAAGGGATCCTACAGGAAGGCTGCAGAGGGACTTTTCCTAAGGGTGTCTGGCAACAGGACATGAGGGAAGGGCTTTAAGCTGAGGGGCAGTAGGGTTAGACTGGTTCTTTGGAAGAGGTTCTCTAGTAGGAGGCTGGTGAGACTCTGGAATAGGCTGCCCAGGGAGGTTGTGGCTGCCCCCTCCCTGGAGGGGTTCAAGGCCAGGGTGGAGGAGGCCTTGAGTGACCTGTGCTAGTGGGAGGTGTCCCTGCCTATGGCAGGGGGTTGGAACTGGATGATCCTTGAGGTCCCTTCCAACCTTCCCATTCTATGATTCTGTGACATCTCTCACAGTCACCCCTTGAGGCTGAGTGATGGTCCCTGTGGGTGGGTAACATCAATCTCTACTCAAGCAACCACCAAGCCAGCTTTGAACTACTGATTTAGCAGCTGTTCAGTGTCCAAACTACTTGCTAGAGCAATTCTTATCATGTAGTAGACATTTCAATTCATGCCCTTTTAGCCTAACTTCCCTGTTATCCATCACAGTAACTCTGACTTGGCAGATATTCCAAGAGTTGGCATTCTTTATGATGAGTGTCAGTGTCTCACTTTGCAGAGCCATTAAAAATGCCCACGAGGTTGCCTGGGTGCCTGCCAGGCACTTGATTTCTTCTCACACCAAGAGACAGAGTTGTCCATAGCTATGAGGGAGAAAAGCAAAGCCCCCTGCTTGAGTGGCTGTGAGGTGCTTGCAAAGAGAGGTGAGTCTCAGGGGACATTTTGGGCAGCACAGATGGGACATGATAGAAATACAGAGTCATAGAACCACTATGGTTGGAAAAAAACCTATAAAGATCATCAAGTTCAACCATTATCTACCAAGTCTGCTGCTAAACCATGGCTAAGCAAAACCAAATTATTGGCCAAGGAAAGAGGTTCCTAAATTTTTCTTCCAAGTGGGGCTTCTAATCTTGTACAAAGGTATTTTTTGGGTGCTGAGTGGTGGTTTGATGCATGTCACCTGTACTGAAGCAAGCCTGCTCTATTGTAGCCCAGGCTAACCTCCAGTGCTTGTCCATCTAAGAACCTTACTGATGAGGATAGACGAGGGGGAAACTAGGTCCTGATACCAGCTATGGGTGGCCCAATCCTTTTGTCCCCCTCTCTCTCATATACCATAACACCTTCTTCCAGGGAGGGTGGTAGAGCTGTCTTGTTGATGACTGCAGTATGGGCCAAAATCATAGAATCAGTCAGGGTTGGAAGGGACCACAAGGATCATCCAGTTCCAATACCCCTGCCATGGGCAGGGACACCCTACCCTAGATCAGGCTGCCCAGAGCCTCATCCAGCCTGGCCTTAAACACCTCCAGGGATGAGGCTTCCACCACCTCCCTGAGTAACCCATTCCAGGCTCTCACCACACTCACGCTGAAGAACTTCCTCACCTCCAGCCTGAATCTCCTCACCTCCAGCTTTGCTCCATTCCCCCTACTCCTTTCACTACCTTACAGCCTAAAAAGTCTCTCCCAGGCTTTTTTGTAGCCCGCTTCAGATACTGGAAGGCCACAAAATAAAGTCTCCTTGGTTCTCTTTGAGCTGCTTTATCCTTGAAAAGAAGCTCTCTTCTGTTCTGGCCAAGGAGAAAAGTGAGAGGTAGGGTGTTTGGAAGTGACAAGAAAAGTGGAATCTCCCAGATCATTGTTCTGAGGTGCTTAGCCCAGTCACCATAGTGACCATAAGTGAGTGCTACAGAGGCTACAGATGACTCACATCTGGCAGAGGAGCAGCATTTCTTAGTCCACATTTCAGCACTGGTTGATGGGAACCTTGCAGCTTTGCGGCAAAAAGGCACCGGTGGCTGCTCCACCATTCAAGAGCCCAGGGACAGAGGCACACAACAGATCTGCCTGGATGACAACCCAAGAGAGACTGAGCACTGCAACAGGCTGCCCAGAGAGGTTGTGGAGTCTCCTTCTCTGGAGAGATCTGCTGGATGCAACCCTGGGCAATCTGCCCTAGGTGAACCTACTTTAGCAGTGGGGCTGGACTAGATCCCCACAGATCCCTTCCACACTCTACCATGCTGTGATCCTGTGAACACTCTTAACTTTACATCCTCCTCTAGGAACCTGTGGAGCTGTGTCCAGCTGAGTTTGGAAGGAGAGTCCTTTGGAGAGTCCCTTGTGGAGCAAAACAGCAGTGAAAACATCAGTGTTATGCAATAAGCCTTCTGCTACTACCTGAGCACACACTTGGCCATGATAGGTAGCATCCTTCTATTTTTCCAGATGCTCTTCCTTGGAGCTCCCTATGGCTTGACTCAGAAGAGTCCAAACCCAGTGCTGCCTTAGCAGCCAGATCACCAAGCTAGACAGGTTGCATGGTGGCAGTCACAGGGACATCCCCCACATCTCTTCTGCAAGTGGAAGGTGTGATCTGCCACTCCCATTGTTAAAAGGGACATCAGAATCACCACAAAGGACTTCTTGCCCTAGCACCCATCTGTCTGGTGCACCTTCTAGAGTGTGAGTGAAGTACACAGATGGGCACCTAAGGCATCCAAACCATCACTGATCTTGGACTGATTGTGGATGAGGCACAGACAGGTCATAGAATGATAGAATGGTAAGGTTGGAAGGGACCTCAAAGATCATCCAGTTCCAACCCCCTGCCATAGGCAGGGACACCTCTCACTAGAACAGATCACTCAAGGCCTCATCCAACCTGGCNTCCTGCTGCAAACATTAGTTTCAAAGAGTTGGACACAATAAGATCCAGAAGGGTCTCCCCAAAGGTACAGGCAGCAGAGAGTCAGGGACTGGGACATATATGAAGCTCAACTGGGAATTCTGGAGACTTTGAAAGTCTGTCTGGATGTGTTGCAGATAGACCTGAGCTAGATTGTATGGTCCTGCTCTGGCAGGGGGGGTTGGACTTTATGATCTCTTTAGGTCCCTTCTAAGCCCTAACATCCTGTGATACTGTGATCATTCAGTATGGTGATCTTCAGTGGTGCCAGCTGCCCATGGTTGTCTCACACCAGAGCCAAAGGGAATTACAGATGGAAGAAGAAACAGGCAAAAGAAGAAGATGTAGATGTCAGACATTGGAACGGGTTGCCCAGGGAGGCAGTGGAGTCACCATCCCTGGGGCTGCTTAAGAAACGTGTGCCCATGGCACTTCAGGAGATGTTTCCCTGGCCGTGCTGTTGGGTCACTGATTGGAGTCAATGATCTTAGAGAACTTTTCCAGCCAAATGGATTCTATGAAGAGCTATGAGGGAAGACGACACTCGAGGGCCTGCCAATGCGCTTGCTGGGATGACAGGCAGGAGCATCTTGCATCTCCACCTTGCTCCAGAGTGGTTCATCTGAGCTCTGCTGTGAGTCACCCAGTTCCTCCCTGAGCGGTAAGCGCTTGCTCTTGGAGCAAATTATTTCTGTGCCATACATCTGGCTGCTAATTGAATCACTTGGAAGCTAATCACTGCTTCTCTAAGCGCCTGCTGATGGTGAGAGGACACAGGGGAAGGGAACAGGCCTTCTCCAGCTGAACGTGTGGCATAAATCCTGAGAGGCCATGCTCAGTGTAAACAACCTCCACTCACCCCCTGGCCTCTGTGCCTCAAACTGCCTCGCACTGGGGAAGCTCTGGTTCCAATGTCAGTGCTTTCCCTTGCCCTGTTGCTGCGGCAGGAAAGCGAAACCGCCCACATCCTGGTTCCCCTGACCTCCAGGAGAAGTTCATGGGTCCTGCAGGGAAGCAGCAGCCATGCTGCCTGCTGGGGTCATCAAAGGATGCTAATGAAGCCCAGGAGGAGGCTGCAGATCACGCGTGGCCTGCCGTGTGTTTCTGAGCTGGTTCTCACATCTCAGCATCGGCAGGTGGGTAAGCAGCTAAGGCTGTGGTGAGACAAGCCTCATGTGCACACCACCCTATCCAACAGCCTTACTGTCACTACGTGTCCTAATGGAGAGGCCAAACACATCACTGGTGGGCAGCACCATATTTGGTGTCTATTTGGCTATCTAGGTCCTCCTTCTCTAGATAAATGTGCTGGCGAGTGGGAGGTGTCTGCCCATGACAGGGGGGCTGGAACTAGGTGACACTTAAGGTCCCTTCCAACCCAACCCACTCTATGATTCGGGTGATGGAACCTATAGATGAAACAGACAGGTCAGACCAGTAAAGTCACTTAGATGACTTTTCTTTCTCTCTGCCAGTCAGCAAAGACTAAGCTCTTCCTTCAAAGATTCTTCTGTATATTCCCTACCATTCCTGCACTGAAGCAGCCACACAGTCCTCATAGGCCACCTGAGAAAGAAACAAGGACCTCTTTGTTATTATTTTCAGGACACAGCTTCAGAATTCCCCTCTGGAAGGGTGTATCTGGGGGAAAGGTATTGGTGTACCAAGATGCCAAGCTTTGGGGCACAACCTCCACCCCAGCGTGTGGGATGGAGAAGGAAATATTTGTGGGGCAGGCCACCAGAAGTGTTTCCCATGAGGATGTCTGGTTTCCTTTCCTGGGAAAGCCATCCAGGATGCAATCCAGGTCATACTAAAGCAGACCCTGAGGCTGCCTATGTGTGTTATGCCACCAGAGATAATGGTCTCTGGATGTCCCTCTAGAAGAGCACAGAGATTCTCTAGGTCCTGTCTTGCAACTCAAACTCACACACGAGTTCTTCATTCACCTTTGGGGATCTTGAATAACACTGAGCATAACTTAGGGAAGCAAACTGGAATCCAGACCTGCTTTCCAGAGGAAGGCAATGATAGGAGGTGAGACATCATGCTCACATGAAGGCATCTACCCATGGGCAGCTATGCATAGAAGTCTTCACCTCTGAGCCTAGTCCTGTGTAGCCCTGACCTCTTTGTCCACCTGCAAATCAGAAATAATTATGTGCCTTGATTATCAGAACAGTGAAGGAGAACAGGGAAGGGGACTCAGGCAGGGCAGATGGCAGCCAAGGAGATGCAATAGAAATACAGTATTAGATGATATGAAATCAGAAATGCAATCTGAGATGCAACAAAAATTGGTCCCTTCTAGGGACCCTTTTTCTAGGATAGCAGAAGCTCTCTGCCAATACCTGCACCACTCAATCCTCCTCTGCTTGAATGGCAGCAAACCTGAAGTCTGCCTGCACACAAATAGCACTGGGTGCTCTCCTGCCTCCAGTATCCACCTGGATCCATAATTTGGAGCTCCTCTGGGCTACAAATAACATTATGGTTTGTACAGCACCTGACACTAAAGGGGATGAAACAGCGTAAAGGATGTCAGGAGATCAGTGACCTGGTGTCACTGGAAGAGAAACTGTGCTGAATCCCAAATTACTGCTTTTGCAAGGCAGAAGAAAACGCTGGGATTTGCTCTTTCTTCCTCCATCTCTGAGCAAGGAACACACATAAAGCAAACCACTTCTGACGTGAAGTCATTCTGGTTTGTTCCCCCAAACCCCTGTGCAATATTGAGGGAGGCAGACAAGCCCATGGCTGGCCACCAGCTCCACTTCACAACACATTCTCACAGCTTCCCAGATAATTCCTGTGGAAGAGACCCTGGGAGCAGTTTGACAAGTGTCTGCTAGAGATCTTGGCTCTACAGGCAGAGGTTCAAGAGCTGGCAGCTGCTCTGAGCCCATTTCTCTGCTGTCTGTGCTCAGGGACAGGGAGCAGCTGATGCTGTCCCCACCGTTGTGCTGTGCCTGTGTGTCTGCCCCATGCCTTTCCAAACCCTGTGTCTGAAAATACACCTGGGATGGGAACACACACGTCATGTCCTCTGCCTGGCACTCTGATCAGAGTGCTGTCACCTGGGGCAAGAGTTAACACCACTGCCAGCTACCTCTGGTGACCCTGGTGCTCCAAAGTGGCTCCAGGTTCCTGCAGACTGGGGCCAGTGCTCTCCACTGTCACTTGTGGGCTGTTCCTCAGTGATCTGTGAGGCTAGTCTGAGGAATCTGAAGCTGGAAGACACCCAGGGATGAGATCTGGGATGAGACTCTTCTGCTTATTACCTCCTTCCCTGGGTCTGTTGCAATGCCTGGCTCCAGACCATGTTCTTGCTATAGGGAGGGGTCCTGCCTCTTTCCTGAGCATGTTACCCTAACCTCACAGCTTATTAGACAAGATGACCCTTGAGGGCCCCTTCCAAAGCAATGGAGTCTGTGAATCTGTAAAGAAAAGAGCACCAGGCAATGAAGGCATCTCCATTCCTCACTGCCTCTATCTTACAAATCATCACTTCTAGGCTTAGGATAGCATTTGTCCTTTAAAAGAGGTTCTTTGTTACTTTCCCCCTACCTAAATCACATCCTTTGAAGGGTCTGGAGAACAGGGCTTGGAAGGANCAAAACTTCCTTCACAGAAAGGGTTGCCAAACCCTGGACCAGGCTGCCCATGGCAGTGGTGGAGGCCCTATCCCTGGAGGGCTTTAAAAGCTTTGTAGGTGCGGTGCAGAGGGAAATGGTTTAGTGGTGAGCTGGCAGTGCTGGGTTAAAGGTTGGACTTGATGACCTTAAAGGTCTCTTCCAACCTAAACGATTCTGTGGTTCTAAATGCTTTCACAGAGGTGTTGTTTGTGACACAAAACCTGGACCAAGCTCCAGCACAGACCTTCCAGCCAAGTGAGAGGTGTCCCCTGCTCAGTGTTTGCATGAGGCTTGCATAGGAGGTCTCTTGCAAGGCTTCCATATGTTGTTTTTCTGTTTATTTTTCCCCCACACCATGGCTATATTTTGGAGGATTTGTAGGCTGACTCTTATCTTGGGCTTCTGGGTGCTTGCAACCTTGCCTGACAACAGTCATGCAGGGGAATGCAGCCAGAGACTCCTTCAGTCAGGATATCAGGGCCCAGGCCTCCTGTGAGCTGCTCCAGACTCACCATGGGGGAATTGAGATCTCATTAACTGTGATAAATGCCCGAAGTGCTGAATAGAAAAGGGTCAGGTCTGATTCCAGGTCCTGGCACCAAGCACCTCATGTTCATCCTGCTCCAGGCACACTTGTTGGGCAGGCTGCAGTTGGAGAGAGCTGGCTGGGGCCAGTCCAGCACTTCCTATCTCCTGCTCTTCCTTTACTGATTGCCATCTGTGCACCCACTGCAGGCAGTGGGAAAGGTTGCTTGGACTTGTCTGGGATAGAGATTTCTCCCAGGAGGAGGGAGATTTTTTCCAACTGCTAGAGGGAGTGAAAAAAGAAGCTGCATTTGAGGGGCCTCAGTGACCGAGCTATGAATTACCTCGGGTTGGAAACTTCCCGAGAGGAGGAAATGCCCTCTCTTTAGCCATTGGTATTCTGCCACAGGACCTGGTGGTTTTCTGGCTCAGCTCTAAGCACATTAGCTAAGGAGCCCTGTTAGAGAAAGGCTATTCATTAGGAGTAGCTCAAAAGCCACATCCTGTCCCAGCCACTCCAGTGGCTCGCTGCACCCATAAATTAAGGCGCAGGGAGAAGTCCAGTCCTCTGGTTCCAGCTGACAGCTTGGTACAGCTCCAGCACAGAGACAGCAGGGCAGGCTGGTGTATTAGCAATGCTGGAGAGGTCCCAAGTGACAACAGGTCACAGGAGCTACCCAGTGCCTCAGTTTCGCTAGCGAAAAATCATAGACCTGTTTTGGTTGGAAGAGACCTCCAAGACCATTGAGGGCAACCATCAACCCAACACCATCATGGCCATTAAAACATGTCCAAAAGTGCCACGTCCACATCTTTCTTGAGCACTTCCACCATCTGATGGCAGTGTTGAAAGACAGATGTTCTCCTTCTGTTCCCTTTCTTCCTATTTGTGTGCATCCCTTTTCTTCCTATTCAGTCCTTCAAGTGATGGAGCTGACATCACTGGGTGAGTTTGTCCTCAGCCCACGTTCCCAGGGCCACTCAGGCAGGCTTCCTCACCAGCTTGGACAGCAGACAGTTGATGCAATGAATCAATCCCTACCAGAGGCTTCATTTGTGGTGGCTGAGATTTGCTTTGGAGGAAGGAGGAGGGTAAGGAAATTTGGAGGGATGTGTTCAGGTACAGGAGCAAAGGGCTGAGAGGTCTCTGGATGGAAAGTGGTTGCAAAGGCAAAGCCTTCAGAAGGAAGAGCTCATCACTCAGTGTTCCTAAAAGCATTTTTAAGGCAGTATTTACAGCAGATAAGACTGGTAATTAAGTGCCAAATTGGAAAGCAGCCCTCTTGTGAAAGCAGCCAGCTGCTGAACTTTTTAATATTGAAGCTACTCCTCATGATCCAGCCCAAACCCTTTCAACTACAACCAGATGAAGAGCAGGTGAGGAAACAAAAACAAAACCATAAAGCATGTTTGGTCCTTGGGATCAGGCTTTCCTGGGAAAAGGTTTGCTCAGAGGACAAAGTGGATTCACAGCCTCCAGAGAACCCACTCAGCACAGGAAGGGTCAAGTTAATTCTGTAAGAATGATGAACCAAAAAAGCTCACTTGGATCCTCAAAGTTAGATACCTCAGGAAAACTTTGGATTCTTGTGTGTGAAAAAAAAAAATAAATCAGGAGATGGAACAACTTGGATTGGTCAAAAATGTCTAAACATCTACCAGGTGAGCCACACAGATTGATACAGATTGCATTGCTTTGGAAGGGACCCTCAGAGATCATCTTGTCCAATCTCCTTGCACTCAGCAGGGACACCTCTAACTAGATCAGGCTCTTCCAGTCTGACCTTGAATGTCTCCAGGGATGGAGCCTCAACCACATCCCTGGGCAACCTGTTTCAGTATTTTACCAGCCTCACTGTGCAGAACTCCCTCCTGATGTCCAACCTAAATCTGCCCTGCTCCAGCTTCAAAGCATTGCCCCTCATCCTATCACCACAGTTCCCTTCTAAAGAGTTCTGCCCCAGCCTTCCAGTAGCTTCCTTTCAGAATCTGAAATGTTGCTCTGAGGCCTCCCTGGAGCCTTCTCTTCTCCTCAGCCCCAACTCTCAGCCTGTCTTTATAGCAGCGGTGCTCCAGCCCTCTGATCATGGTCTTTGAGGTCCCTTCCGACCTGATATTACATAACTCTCTGATTCTGTGATCTGCAAACTGGATTTTCTTTTCTTTTTTNCCTATGGCAGGGGGTTGGAACTGGATGATCTTCGAGGTCCTTTCCAACCTTACCATTCTATGGTTCTCTGATTCTCTGATGTTTAAAAGCAGACAATGCTGCAGGCACCACTCAAACTCCCACCAGCGTCTGGCTGAAAATGGGATGTGTAAATCACAGCCTTTGCAACAGCTGATCCTGGACTTCAGATGTATTTTGTCGTGCAGAGAACAAATATTTTAACTATTTCCTTGCCTTGCAGTGGGGTTATGAGTTAGAGATTGCCTTGTTCAGCTCTGCTGCTATGGTGCACACTGGTTGGTACCAAGCAAACGATGGCTTGCAGACAAGTTACACTGCACCCCAGGGAATGCAGCTGCCAAAGGAGCACTAAGGAAGTCACAAAGTTAAGGACTCACAAGGTCAAGGTGAAAACCACATCTGCAAACCTGTGGTTTCTTGTATTTAAAGGGGTTTTGGTCTCAGGACCATTCTCTGTTGTGTCTGCCACACCTGCTGCACAGCAAGGTGGGAGCTCAGCTGAGCTGGTCACTGTCTCCTCACTGCTCACTGTGTGGCTCCACACTTCACAAGCTCACCCTTGCTGGCTCCTCTCTGATAACACAACTATTTGTTTCCACATGGGTATCTGAAGGTATTTAGCTCACTAATGGCTAACCATGTAGCATATATACATACATACATATATATATATATATAGTTTCTTCAAAGAGAAAAAGGTGCTTCAGAGCCATTTTATGATGCCATGTATGATTCCATCTACAAAGCCATGAATAAATAAGTTTGTATTTTGAGTGTGGATTTCTGAGCCCTTGATGTCTTTGGACTAGATGACTTTTGGGTTGGACTAGACACCCATTGGAGGTCCCTTCCAATGCAAACCATTCTGTAATTCTATTTCAGGAAACACTTCACATGCTTAAAGCACATACAGCTATCAGCTCCAGCTGGAGGTGTCTCAGACTCTGGCAAAACTGCTCCCACACAGAATCACAGAATGGTTTGGGGTGGAAGAGACCTTTAAAGGTTGTCTAGTCCAACCCCTTTGCAGTCATCAGGGACATTTGCAAGCAGAGAAGGTTGCTCAAAGCCCCATCAAACCTGGTCTTAAACGCTTCCACAGATGAGGTATCCACAACTTCCCTGGGCAGCCCATTCCAGTGTCTCACCACCTTCATTGTAAAACATTTCTTTTTTACATTTCATCTAAATCTCCTGTCTTTCAGTTTAAAACCATCACCTCTTGTTCTGTCACTGAACTCCATGATCAAGAGCCCATCACCATTTGCCCTGGTGAGACCTCACATTC
>WBNM01006949.1:0-104518 GCA_013399055.1 Ramphastos sulfuratus
CTGTGATACTGTGATACTGCGATCTTATGCTGGGCTGTTGGGGTATGCTGTATTGATCTACATCAGTGTCATATTAACTTGCTGCCAGTTTTAGAGATGCTTTGCATATGAATAGAAAGACATAGGATGGGGGATAGAAAAACAAATTGAGAGCAAAATCATGGACTTTAAGGGAGTAAAAGGCAATCAATAGCAAACCAGATATTTCTGGTGGCAAAAACAGTCTCTGGAAACCAGCCGTTCTTACTCTAACACATGTAAGCAGGAGAACCTCAAAGTGGTTCCACTTCATCTATATACCTCCCACTGTTTTCATCACTGTAGCTGTTGATAAGGCCTCTCTTCCATTTCTGTCAATCTCCCTCACAAATTCTTATGATCTTTCCTCCTTTTATAGTTTTATGCTTTCAAATTGCTCTAAGTCTGCTGGTAAAGAAGAATGCCCAAATATATAACAGATACACCCATTCACCTTGGGATGAATGTTTTATCAGTTTGGATGTCATCATATTCCTCAGAATCACATGTTCTTCCCTCCAACACATATGGCAAGCAGCTGTAGCATACAGGCACTTCTTGTACAGTTTAAACCTGGGAGACTCAGAAGTTCAAAATTAAAACAACAAAACAAAAAAATCTGACCTCTTGGAGAGCGCTACTTTTAATCACTGCAGAAGTAAAGATCAGTAAGAAGAGAGAAATTAAGCAAGGAATACTATTTCCCCTGTCTTCATAAGTTTATATTCCAAAGGAAAGGGCACTATTAGCCTCAGATTTGTCTCCAAAGGTGCTCAAGAAATTACCCAAGTGTCTGATCCCACCTTCTCAAATTTCTGTTGAAGAAAGAAGTGAATATTTGCATCTGCCATGGTCAGGCAGTAGAATGCTTTAAAATAACACCCAGTGTGCAAGTAGCACTTTCATTCAGATCTCTTAAAGCCTTTACAGTATTTTACAGGACAGGAAAAAAAAAATACTACTGAGTTAATTCACTTGTCCAAAGATAACCAGTAACTTCATCTATGAGACAGGATCAGATTTGTGGCAACTGAAGAAGCTAAATTCTGTTATTCTATTCACTCTTTCTCTCACATTTCCCTGCTACAGCACATTTCATGTTCCGTGATGCAGGTGAGGCCATGGGTCTGTCCAGAGCATCCTTCTGCCACTCACAATGCAACTGTAATTGGCCCTGTGGACTAATAGTGAGCATGATCAAATGAAGAACTTCTGAATGTTTAGCCTGCAGGAAAACTTTAACTCACAAAGTCAGATGTTCACCTAAACTTTCTCTTTTAAAGACCATGAACAGAGATATTCCAGGACTACAGAGACCAAAACCAAGTCTTTGCCTATTAAGAGTTTTTGACACAAGTTACTCAGTAGAACAGGAAATCCTACCACACAGCGATGCAGAATGGTGTAGTGGCTGGTTGCAAAGAGATAGCCTCCCACTCACATAGCCATCAGGACAGACACCTTTCAGCATGGCTGCACAGCACATGACCCAATGTTTTATTTAGAATGAGAAGCCTTCTTTCATTCCTGCTGCATTGAAAGAATTGAAATTGCATTGTGTAAAAAGTCCAGAATTAACTGCTTGACTTCATTCACTCTGCTAGCACAGTGCTTGCTTTCTCCTTCCCTTCTAATGTCCTGACATGTCTCTAGTTGAAATGGAAGTGTGGTGGATGGTTATTTCATTAGCAATCTATGCATTCATGCTAGAGCATTTTAGATATAGTCACATTTACTGATAGACTATTTTTATTCACCTTTTTAAACTTTAAACATCCAAGAGACTACATCTTCTGTTTACAGCAACACCCTATCTGTGGAAATGCAACCTTCATTCATTTTTTTTTCTCACTAAAAAGGTACTTCATGCCTTTTCCCTGTTTTGTTTCAGTTAATAGGAATATAAGCCCTAAGAGATACTGAAGACTAGTGAGCACCAGGCAGAACCAGTCATGATCATGACTTTTCAGGATAAGTTGAGGAGCACTTTCTCTCTTCCCAAAGCTTCCCTGCTAACATTTTCAGTGGGACTGTTCATGGCAGTCTGCAGCAATCATTACTAAGAAAACAACACATGCTACTCTGGCTCACAGTACTATTGGGTGTCACAGCCAAGCTGTTTACTCTGCTGCTTACCTTGGTGGTGTTTGTCATGTAATATTATTTGTCTTGCTATAGTGCCAGCAATTGTCCAGTGTCAAAAGCTTTTTGGAGATAGCTTAAACAAATCTTTTCTTACAAGTTTGGTTTGGAAGTTGTTATCCCTGAAAATAGAAATGCTGTGAAGCTACACTGATAATTTTGCACACGTAGCCTCTGTAATGTAACAGATCATCTTTCTGGCAGGGCTGAGAGGAAGAGATGTCAGGTGGAAGAGGCCAGAAGCCCTTCTGGTCAGAATTCCTTCTTATCTGTATCAATAACCAGGAGATCATCCTAGCATACTGCAAGAGACTTCTTGGTGAATGTCAGCATAGGAAAGGGAATCAAAACCCAAACCAGTTGTAAATCAGTAGGTTATCCAGCAGAAGTGTTCAAATTAAGAAGTGACCAGAACATAGAGACTAACAAGATAAAAGTGCAGAATATGCTTGCTTTACCGCTGACTCATCTCTGTGTTTCCCTTTCTCCTATGTATATTTATTGCTCTTTGACAGTGTTTTCCAATGGCCAGTGGACCACAGTGTACAAATAAGAGACCAGTGAAGCCTGGTTTTTTAATACTTCCAGATTTCTGGGTGTAACCTTCTATTGTTCATCTTCATAGGCATGCAGAAGGGAACATGGGCTGGCAGATGCCGAAGGGAAGTGTAGCCACCCCGTGGTCATTCAGTGCTAAATTACACAGCCAATGCTGCCTGGAGCCTTCAGGATTTACTGTGGCTGCTCCTTAAGCAGTCTGCAGAAATTGTGCAGGATGCAAAATTACTTTATACTTGAGTAACTATATTTTGGTTTCCATGAGATTAAAGACTGCCAAAAAATTAACATAAGCCATCCTACCGGTTTGTGAGCAGAAAATAAGTATTATACAAGGGAAAGATAAAATATTCCTGTGAAGATATTTGAAATTTGCATCAACAGGCCAAAGCTGAGGTCAAAGCCTGATGATTTGGGATGATAGTAGTGAAATGTTCTTTGTCCTCAAAGATTTTTAAATGAGACAAAGAAGACATGAAAAATCAAAAGTGCCGTCAGGCCTCTAAACTAACAGAGATATCTACCCACAAAGAGTTTATGTGACTTCCAAGGATGCTCCAGGAAGCTGCAGTTAATTGATGAGGCAAATCTCTGTGCAGTGTGTTTTAATCTAGTGCTATCGTCCCATAGTTTCATTTTCTACACTATGAATTCTGTATTGAGAAGCTCACTGATTTAAATTCACTTTGCCTTACATTTTCCAAGTATTCATTAGGGAAATCACAGGAGCTTGAAAAACTGGAGAAAAAAAACCAACACAGATAAACCCCACACCGAAACCCACAAACACCAACAGCTCAGCTATTGTGAAACAACTTTTCTTTTTTCTTTCTTTCTTTTTTTTCTTTCTTTTTTTTTTTTTCTTTTATTTTTCTTTTTTCATCTGGTCAGAGAAACTGAGCAGTTTGATTTCAGTGTTTTTCCTTTGGTGCAATAGATAAGCTTTGCATTTTGGGTTCCAGATGTCTTTTGGCACTGTCTGTAAAGAATATGATACCAACTATGTATTTCACAGATATGTCATAAGTGATTTTTGTAAAGTGCTTTCAGATGATTACAAAAGAGACATCATAAAAGACCAGAGAATCAACAGTATGTTAGGATATTTGGCCTCAAAGGACCGTGACTGATAAAGCTATGCATTGTGATAAAGAAAGACTTTTTTTAACTAAAGATGGGGCGACAGTGTCCAGAGCTAGGTTAGGGTTGTAACTTAGGTTTGAGGGCAAATTGGACAAATGCTCAGACATATTAATAGTAATATCCTGAGGCTGATTTCATGAGATTCAGGAATGTCTGAAACAGAGAATAGGCCCCTTACAGTATTAGATCCATCTGCTGTTTTGATGCTAAACGCAGATACATAAAACTATCAGAGTGGTAGGATTCAACATTCTGTTCAAGTCATCTTTACTTTTCAGGTTTAATTAAAGTAAAGCAATTCCAGTTAATAAGAGGTTAGGTACTCTTCCGTGTTTCAAATAAATTCTGAACCTTAATGAAATCTCAGTAGGGAGCAGTGTTGAGCATGTTGAGTGTTGGGCTGTGAGGTGAAGTCTTAAAAACAAACAAAAAAAATTATTATTTCTATTGAGATTCTGCTATTGCTGAACAGTAAAATAAACTCCATTGACTAAGGCTGGATAATCATGAGGTCAGCATTAAACTCTTTGTACAATCCCTAAATACTCTATTCCTTTCAGAGACTGATTTTGTATAACTGACTTACTAAACCTTATTATTCTGGGAGATCTTGAGGAAAGAGGAGATGAACCATAATTCCACTTGAAGCATCTCTATTGGTCTATCTGTCAGATACTGACTGATGGATCTGATGCATTATGGCAGTTCCTATAGTCTTCTTAAGCAGATTTTTCATACGAAGAACTTTTCTGAGAAGGAAGAGATAAACTATGTTTACAATTAATTGAAACATGCTACCTCCTTTCTTTCTTTCTTTCNTCTGATCACTTCAGGAGTCTTTTTGCAGCATAAATGTCATGTGAAGCTTGAGAGATGCAAAGAATAAGGTTCAAACAGAACATAAAGTATTATTTATAATAATATTTTTATATGTGTTATTTTATTATTTTTTATCTTATCTTTTATGTAAAAGCCCTCAAAGCAACAAAGCTAATTCAATCTGATTTCCTATAACTTGGGATTTCAGGGATAGATTGTCTAGTATCTCAGAAGAGATTAACAATGACTGACAGTCTCATTCATCATGTATTTACTCATAAGGCAAACCCTTTGACAATCACATTTCAGCCTTCTCCTAAGAGAGGACTCTCAAACAACCCCTACCTGAAAACTCTAAGGACTCAATATCTTTAGCTGTCTATATGAAATTAGCCAAGAATTTCAAGAGCTTTCACAGATACTAACAATTCATCCCATAACCTTTGCTTCTATCAGAAATAAATAGAAAGCCAATGCAAAAAGAAAAAGAAAAATAGCAAAAGCAGACAGTAATTTTTCAAAGAAGTTCCTGAGTTTTGGATTGTTTTTAGCAATGTTTGGTGGAAAATGGGCTCACAGAAGACTCATAGTCAAACTCCAATACGAGTGATGTCCTTCTGACTGCTTGTAGAAACCATAATATGCTGACCTTAAAGACTCAGTTTTGCATTCTGCAGAGCTGTAAGCAGTTTTCACTCATGGCCAAGCCAGGTCTGGCTGCAACCACTACATTTGCTTCCAATTAAGTAAATTGAAACTTTTGTGCAAGCATACTTCTACAGAGTTCGTGAATGATGTGCATTAGCGATCAGTGCTTCCTCAGTTGGGACAATAATTAGAAGCGGGGGTTGAACCTAGATTCTTGGAAGCAAATAATCCCATTCTTGCATTAATTTTCAACCCAAACCCAGATGCAGCTCTGAATTTTACAATTGAGATTCCCCTCAACAATGAGCAGAAGTAAGGCTTCAGACCAGATCCCCCAAATTCAAGGATTTTAAAATCCAGCTCTTTGTTTTGTGGTTTGGACCCCAGTGTCTTCTAGAGATATTTTTGAAGTTAAAATCTAGTAACAGGCAAGAAGTTTGTAGTGTTTTTCTCCTCAGAAAATAATTTCTATATATATTTCAGCTGGTCAAATTATCCTATTTGAAATGAATTTGTAATTTGCTGCGACTGAGTGACCTGCTTGTGAGGCTGTATCTGATCATTTGCAGACCCTGTTAAATAACAGCTTGTGCATGACTTTAGCAGATGGTTTAGCTAACATATAATTTCTACAGGTATATAAAATAACATTTGGAATAAGAAAACGTAATGGCCTCAAGATTCTCTCTTCATTTTTGGAGTCATTTGCTTCTAGATGTTAAAGTATAGCAGCAAAGGACCATACAGTGAAAATTATGATAGGTGTAAACTAAGCTCAATAATAATATTTAAACAATATTCCAGAAACTTTACTAATGTGTATATAAAATAAATTGGGTATATAAAAATAGACTGGATATTAGCAAGAAATTTTTTACAGTAAGGATGGTTAGACACTGGAACTGGTTCACCAGGGATATTGTGGATGCCCCCTCCATGGAGGTGTTTAAGGCCAGGTTGGATGAGCCCTTGAGCAGCCTTGTCTAGTGGAAGGTGTCCCTGCTCATGGAGTGGGAGTTAGAACTAGATGATCTTTAAGGTCCCTTCCAACCCAAAACACTCAATGATTCTATGATTCTATGATAGCTACAAAGGGGGAGATCTAATATTTCCTGTTCAAGAAAAACAGTTTGATCAGCACTGATTTGGTCATAGTTTTAAATACCTACAGTCTCCAGATAATATTTTATATAGTCATCAATAAAGCTGGACTTCAAAACTCATGAACAAACAATTCCATAATGTATTTTCAGGAGATAACATATTTTAAAGGATATGCATTGTCAAAACTAAGTAGCAAAACTTTGTTCAACAACACTCACATTTCATTCCAGATAATAAGCAAATAGTAACTGGGTTCACAGCTTATGTTTTTTCAGTTTTGAGAGACAGAAATTTCAGAGCTTAACTTCATAAATAAGTGGTTATTCACCTTACACTTCATCTGTAGCTGATTGAGGGATTTAGGGATCCTGGAAAGCAAGAGGCTACTCCAAAATAGCACAAGGACGCTCCACAGTGTCCCTTGCAACCCCGATCCCACGATGTGCACCCCAGGTGCATTGATACAACAAGAAAGGTATGCTCTGCAGTTTGCCCTGCAATTTCTCCCATTGGGGAATAAACTGGAATGATATGTGATACTCTTTCTACCTGTGGACCCGCATTTCCTTTGAAAGGAAATCCTGATGCACCAGCGAATGAAACACAACCCCATATACTCCCCTCGTGAAGCTGGAATGAGGCCACCGTGTCTCATGAACTGCGCCTGCAAGGTTTCGCTGTAGGACCTGTCAGTGTTATCATGTTGGCTCAGCCAAGGAGCTCCTACGGGAAGCTTCTGCTTTGAATCATCCTCCACAAGAAACCGCTGCTCTCTGCCAACCATGGAGGAAAACTAAGACCGGTTTTCTGTGCCCAGAGTTAGCCTTTGTTATCACAGTGTTAGTCTTTGTCACCACAATCGTTAATCATTTCTCCTCTGTAAATTACATGACGCTTTGTCCAGCTAGCATTAGTTCTGCTGTGAAATCAGCAAATGTCTTTGCATGCAGACTCGTGGGTGTTCTGCATGTGTATTATAGAGGAAATACAGCATCCTTCAAACCAAAATTCATATGTATCAGGAAATTCTACCAAAATGCTTCATCAGATGTGTTTTTCTTAAATATTGCAAGCCACAAAAAGAGGGTACAAGTTTCAAAAATGTTTACAGTTCTCGTTCCAGTTTTTATTTTCAATCTATTATCCTACCTCATTATACTCCTTCTCCTAGTATTTAGGATGCTGCAATTTTCCAGTTCAAACTAAAGCCAGTTCGAAATCATTATTAAGTAGTTGGAATAGCTCTGCTCATTGACTTCTCTGAGTACTGTAGAATGAAACCTCGATACTGTAAGAAAATAAAAAATAACAATAAATCCCAGAAAATGAAGAGAGATCTTATAAAACCCTCAAAACACATAAAACTATTACTGCCAGTCTTGTGGCACCTACATACATGAGACTAATTTATATGAATTGTTCCAAACATCATTGAGCAAGGAAAATTGCAGTCAATACAAACAGATCAGTGAGTTGGTCAAGAACATTTTTGTTCTACTTTTCAAACGAAAACATATTGATTACTTCATACAACAATTTTTTCCCACTGGAAAATGTTAGACTTTTGGGAAATGGATTGAAAAACATTTGCTTTTTTTTTTTTTTAAAGTAATTCAGACTTTACCTCCAAAAATGATCACTCGATGGCTCAAATTTATGTTTCATAGAGAAAGAATAGCAACTTAAATCACAAAGTGTATATAGAAAACAACAGAAACGTCTCTAAATTGCCAAAACAGGATGTTGCAGCTGATCTGAACCAACACCGTATCTTCAGAATTTACAGCCCATGAAGGTTTTAGATTTTGACTTCTTTGTTCTGATTCAGGACATAAACATTTTTCCATATTGTTACATTTGGCCAGAACGTGAAACCTATTTCCTGCCTGCTTCTTTTTTACTACCATACTGATGGCAGTTCTCCTAGCACAGTCACAGCTGTAAGATATTGGCTCTACTGCAACTGTAAGACTGCTTTTGCGGAGATACTTTATGTCAGTTCCACAGACCCAAATGATAGCAAAACCAATGTTTTTACTTGCTAGGATAATTGTAGATATATAGTTTTACACACAGAGAGAAAAATCCCTCAGATCTAACTTGTATTATGGTATTAGCCATAAATTTAGAGTAGATTTTCCTCCATTTGCATCAATGAATCTACTTCACTGAAAGCATTCCTGTAATTCACCAAAGTGCAAAGGGTCTCTCAAGTCCCATGCGGGCAATTTTAATGTTAGCTATAATCCATATTTTAATGCTTGAATATAATGATGAGAGATGCACTAATACCATGGAAATGGTCTTAAATATCCCGTTTCAAAAAATGTCAGAATTATTAGATGTTAATAGACTTGCTGTATTCACTCTACTAATTTTGTGTCCCATTCCTAATCCTTTTGTGATCTCTTTGTTCCTTCTCCAGTTGCTGACTCAGAGCACATATAACACTGCTTGAATTCCTTCTCTGCTCCAGAATTTGGATGTGGGAAGAGATGAAGAGGCACCATGTACTGTATTCCTTTCCCTCAGCTGGATGTGCTTCTTTCTTTCCCAAGTATGATGCTACAGCTTCAGTGGCATTTTATGGCATATCAACAATAAAAGACAGTTTAACAGCTATATTTGTATTCTAAGTACAGCTGGCATGGCAGAACTCATGTCCACAAGGGTAAAACCTCTCCAAAAACTCAGTGGCTGTGTTGAAATCATTTACTGTAAGCTACAGCTGCCACACAAAAGCCTCACAGCATATCTGGGTATGGTTGGGAAGAGCCCTGCCAGGCAGGACTCCATTGTGCCCAGGAGCAAGCACACTGATAGCAAAATACTACAGGCAGTCATGGGATGTTGCCAAAGTCCTTCTCAAATCTGGTATTATTTACTAGTGTGGACCTACTTGTTTAGCCTAGAATCCTCACAAAAGTGGGAAGAAATAAAACTTTGCTGAAAAAGGTTTCCAGGTCCCCCAGCCAGTAGAGAAAAATTTGACACAAATATAGCAGAAACCAACATGGAGGTTAAGCCTCAGATTAGTTCCTGACCAACTGCAGGGTGGAGAAATCAGTCAGTGGAGAACCACTCCCACCCTTATCAGCAGTTCCCCTAAAAGACCTTTTTTACATTAAGCAAAGCTTAATGGTGGTGGGTGGTTTTGTTGGCCTTGGTGGCACATAAGAATCAAATGCAGTTATATCACATGCTTTCTAAAATATTAGCACTGTAATAAATTTCAGTCTGCCTGAATGAATACTTAGACTTTTTTCAACCAGCTGAGGCTTTTCTTCAAGTCTATAAATACCTAAGAGCGAAAAAATATTTGTTTATTTATTACAGAGAACTTGCTAATAAAGAGATGACAGGGAGAGTGGAAAAGAGAGGTTCAGCATTTTAAATTTTGACCTTAGCATTGCCCCTGAACAAACCACTAAACAGTTGAGTTTGCACATGATGTAAGTTTCTTAGCCCTTTCTGGCTAATGAGAGCCGCAGGACAATGAATCACATCATCACTTCAAAAGATAATATGTACAACCCTAACGTTTTCTAATTTCATAAAGAAGACACGAGGGCTGTTGGAAACCTGCCAAACTTGAGAACAGTTATTGAGTTATATGCATGGTATCAAGGCACAACATGCATGGAGGGGAAAAAAAATCAATGTTTTGTAGAAAGAGACAGAAACTGGAAAATAATATGTTAATGGATAAACAGACATACACAGGTCCGCTTTTTTTCGTTCTGTGATATTTCACAGGCTGGCCGTGTCTTATGCATGATTAATTAGTCTCCTCCATGTTATGACCCTCACAATGTTTCTGAGATGGTAGACAATTCCATTCTATTTACTTATCCTGTGTGTGTGTTTCAAACCTCTTGCAACTGCAAGACAGGTTCCGGTGATCTTACATGTAAGATCAGCAGTTTCGCACATTTGTTAACAGCTAGCAGCTCTCTGCATAAAGTAACCGAATGACCTAATACAGCTATGTAAACATACTGTCATTAAATATATGTAATAGCTATTATAATTCCATATATTCTGAGCTGTCAACAAGTTTTGGACTGGGCTCTGAGTGCTCCTACGTGGCAATTCTAGCAGAGGTGGCAGCCAGCAGATCCCTGGAAGGCACGCTGCCAGTTCTCTGCATGCTGGATGCTGATAGAAGAGGGAGCTTTTCAGAGGTGAAGTGAGTGATGTCCTAAGCATGCCTTCTGGGGATGCCAGCATAGCCACACAAGTGAATGAACTGCTGTGTCTGGGCTTGCTGCATGTGAAGACATTTCTGCTTTGCTGTGTGGCCTTGACCACCACGGAGAAGTCTAAAATGGCATCAGTGGCAAACGTGACAGTTACAAGGAATGAAAACTGTAGTAAGAGTTTTCTTTTTCTGACTAATCCTAAAAGACATGGAGTTTGTGTTTGGTTTTGTGTTAATACTACACAATTCTGCTTGTGCAAAACCAACAACAATATTTTAGGACTTTATTTCAAACGAACCATGCGGAAAGAGATTGGCCAACTCCAGTAGCCAGTAGAGGTCCTATATTTTTATATCCCTGCTTTTTCTTTTCTCTCAAAAAAAAAAAAAAACCCAAAAAACCCACAAAAACAAAAAAACAAACCAAAAACCAAACCAAAAACCTATGATACAAGCTGGAAAATATATTTTTAGGTTTGAAGTGCAGAGAAGGACAGACTTCTTTTTCAGAGCTGATGCCAGAATCACTTCCAGGTACGGCCAGAAATTTGGAGCTTGCAATCCTGGGATTTCATTCAGTTCTTCCTCATTTCCCATTAAAATGATGAAGGACTCAGGGGTTGCTTTACAGAATAGATGGTAGCAATGAGGATTGCATGCACGCTTTTAAATATAAAACCACTACTTGAAAAAATGGGCAAAGAATGTAGGACTTTTCATAACCTGCCCTTACTTCATCACCACTCTGAAGAGGTGCTCACAATTACTGTTTATGTGATATTATACTCTAAGTACTAAGAAAGAAAATTTTAGCCAAAACTCATAGGAAGTCCTCTGTTTTGTCAGTGTGAAATACTTGATAATTTGTAATGCATTTAGCCATTAATCATTTTAAAGGGCTATTAAATGGGCATGAAGTCCTTTGAGTCTTTTCCATATACAGACACTGGATCACGGACCTTTGCTGCAAATTACTTTTGTCTGGACTTCTAATACAAAATCAACTTGAGAACAAGGGAAATACATCACTGTTAAATTTTATTATAAGACAGAGCCATTATAACACATCATGGGAAATATTTTTGAGCCGTTCTATTAATAACAGCAGTGCCTGATTTCTTCAGTCTAAACTTACCTTTTTCATATTTTCTTGTGACATTTTCCAGATATAAATTGTTATGATGAAGAGTCATTCAAAGCAAGGGAAAAAGCTGTAATTATGTTTCTCTTTTCTAAAAGAGAGTGGGGCAGGAGAGGGATTATTTTACACAGATCAGTGAGGGACACTCTAATAAAGATTGGTCTGGAACATTTCTTTTTATGACAATTGACTTATCAGCAAGAGCCATTGTAGCAAATCTGGAAATTACATAATTGCCAGAAACTGTAGATATTTGACTTGGCAAGAACCTTAGGTGTCTCTGATTTATTATTGTAAGAATTTGGCTCTGCAAAGATGAAGAAATGTTTAATGAAAGAACAGTAGAATACAAATGAAACAGGCAGAGATCTTGTTTTCAGAGGCTATATTTAACCACATTGTCACTACTACTGTAACACAAATAAACTGAACTGAAAATGTCCGGGGTGGCAAACTGGCACAAAGCTCAACTTGCATGAAAATATAAATTTCAACAGCTAAACACTCATCTTTTCCTCTACAGTTTGCACTACTCTTTGGGCAAGTTCTTTGTGGGTCATTCATTTTATTAGATGCTATCCCTTTTAGCAAGGGCACAATAATAAAACTGTTCATCTGAAAAAAACTTGTTAATGAGGACATGCGCTTTTAATCTGTCTTCCACAAGTCAGTAAAGTCTTTTTCAAGTAGCAAAGTCTAAAGGCATTAGGTATTAACTAAATTCAACAGAAATGTAGGTGACTCTAAGATCAGAGTGGTGAAGTGGGAACACTATAAGTGCTTATTTTAGGTTTCAAGGATTTGCAGACCACAGCAATTCTGGAAACACCCGTAATTATTCTCTGTATCAGAAGACCAAGTCACCACAAAGTAGATTAAGGTGAATGTCTTTGCTTAAACCATTTGCATCAAAGAGATTTACTTTGGCAAGTCCTCCACGAGAAGTTTTCCCTTGATAAAATTTGGACTCTTTCGCTGAAAAAAATGTTGTTTCCTGAAAATGGATTATCATCTACTCTTTAATATCTCCTTATACTTCTCATGTTTATCTTACTATCTCATGGAGAGGCTGCTAAAAACATCCAACGGTTTATCTGTCTTGGCATTCAGCTAGGCAGCAGCAGCTGGAATCAATGCCACTGCTGCTGCTGCTCAAAGCTGTTGCAAAGGGGAAGAAATCCTGCTGCAGGGTGAGATCGACATTCCTATCTCCCAGAAGACACACATGCTGGCACCATCATCATCCATTAGACCCCAAGTTTTGAGTCTGCTATCAGGAGAGAGCTTCTCTGCTGGCACTTGGACAGACCACTGCCCTGCCAGGACTATGATCATCTCAGTGTTATGGAGGAGTAAAACACCCTGTTAGAAAAAAATGTTTCTGTTGAAGTGGAAAACTCCAATGATATATTTCATTTTCAGGAGATTAGGAAGAAATGTAGCAAAAAGTCATATAAAACCACCTTGTTATCTCTGTATTTTTTACAGGAGTAAATACTGAGTACATGTTATTGGACATGTTGGGAAAGGGGAGATGTGTCAAAGAGTCTGAGGTTACCTTTGCTAAATTATGGAGATATCCCTAACAATAGATTAATATTGCTCCTGTTCCATATCCATCCTGATATTGTTAGCTATGAGGCTGCATAGACAAAAGTTTCTCCAGAGACCTGAATGCAAAAATCTTCTTCCCAAAAGCTATAATCCTGACATGGGTAGACTATTCAAACTAAGCTTTTTCACAAACAGCACTAAATGAGTATTCCTGTGGCCATCAGCAGTAAAATACATGAGCATCAAAAAAAAAAATGGAGCACCTCCAACCTGTTCAGCTTGGGCTTTATCATCCAGTCAGTGTAAGCAGAAGTAGCATGGTTTGTCCTGTATGTCATGTACTGCAAAAGCAGTTCTTAATGGACAGATTTGCAAAGGCTTTTCCTATTAGCGCCAGCTGCGAGACGGCATTCTCAATATATTTAACGTGGCCACGGCCTTGCAGACTTGTGTGCAGCTCTGTGCTTGGATACTTTTCACCAATTCCTTTTACAGTTACATTCCAGCTACTTTACATGTCTACATTTGAAAAAAAACAATGGGAAAAACAACCACTCAAAGACAGAATTCTACATTAGTGATCCAGACTATGCACTTTTATTTTTTCCTGAATGTGAGAGAGACTTTTAAGATGTATGCCTTCCTTAATAGATTTCTTTGTAAATAACTCCATTTTTTCTAGAGGAACAATAATAGTTCACCTAATAGTCATGAATTATGCCACATATGTTTTATTTTACACATTTACAATTTTATAATTAATTTTTTTTTTAGGTTTTTCTTTAAGTATGTTGCAAACTTTCAAAATAAACACTAAGTAAAAGGCTAAACCTGCCCTTAAATAGTCTGTTTGTGATAGGAAGAGATTTTTTTTTTTTTTAAAAAAGGATTTTTTATGACCTCAGTGCAGTTATACAAACTGAAGTATATGGTAACAGGATTTTAACTTTCTAGTGATGCAACGTGGCAGGAGACCATTACAGAAAGAACACCTTGGAGTGGTTAATAGGAAAACATGTGTCTGTCTTGTGGGTTGTTGTTTTTTTTTATGGTAAAATATCATAATGGTTAGCATGGCAAACTTTATGGTTGCTGTTTTCACATCTTTTTTTGCAATATCATCTACCTTGAATAGGACATACTATGAAAACGGTGGCCAAACCATCTGAGAGATTCATTTCATCTGTGCTTTTGTGCTATAACCTAATTGACTACTTACCTTTTCCTTTCCTCAGAATGATACATGGCACACATTTTGCTATTTACAGTCTTTTTCTTGGCACTAAATAAGACCCAAGAATGTGGCTACCAGTTATTTCACAGCTTTTTATTCATCTGCAAAGACTACTTCCATTTTGGAGTGGATATATTGTTGGCAAAATAAATATTAACAGATCAAATTAAAGCTGACTAATATTTTTCACTTTGCCAAACTTTAATTCTTTGCTGCATCACCATCATCATCATTATTACTATTACTATTACTATTATTTTTAATTTCAATCTGGACCCAAAAAAAGTTATTTCAGCAACATTTGTTCTTCTGCCTCCTAGAATGCAGTTTGAGAAAAATGCATCATTTGGCTCACATTAAAATTGCAAAGTAACTTTTGCTGCACTTCTGAGAAATCAACTTAAATTTGTCAAGTTCTGTGGTTTTGGAAAATCTGTTTATACGTGTTCAGAAGAAACATACTTGAGTCAGCAAGAATCTCCTGAACATATAATCTGCACTGAGCATATTCCATTCTCACCTGGATGCCCAAAAACCCTCCTGCCAATATGCTGTAACTCACAGCTAAAATTAAGCAAATTCTAGAGTATTAAAAGCTTTTTGATCAATGTTTATTTTTTACTTCTTAGAAACTATTATGCTGAGGGAAACTACAACAAAATAATGAAATCCAAGATTTTTTTTTTTCTTCTCTCGGTGGTACTTTTTTGACTTCATGACTGGCGAGGATTAATGATTTGATGAGACTTGTTTGAATTGGAGATCTACACAGAGTTTCTAACTTAAACAGTTCTTACAGGACCAGGAGAAATTTATTGTCCAGATCATACTGCAACTTTTTATTTTCAAAGGAATTTGTAGCCAACAGAACAAACTCAATTATTCCTACATGATTTTCAGTTTCTGAGGTGTTAAAGATTTAACTTCTGTAGGGGCTATATGCAACCCACGTCAATGGAGGTCTGATGTAGCTCATTTAAGCCTCTTCCAGGACAGAAAACTCAATTTGTGGAAGACTGAAGTTCTGATGGAAATACCTCCCTAGTGGCAGGAAGGATTGTATTTTGACCGTAGTCCTTAGCTGAAAAATGTCTTGTGGAAGAGAGTCATGCATAAGGAGGAATACTATAAAACTGATTAGGGAAGGCAGTGAGAAACACCATATCCAAATATCTGTGATATTATTAGAAATGTAATATCACCAGAAACTGTGTCGTTTTGATAGGAAAGAATAAATATGGACTGGAGAACAAATGGTACCAATAATGATAAGCATTAATTACTTCTGGATTTGATAAACAACAGATTTCATGACACATCTCCTGGCTGGATAAGTAATGTTATTTTTACTTGATTAGTATAAATGGTGATGATATGAGAGAAGCAATACCTACAGAGATAACTATAGATAGCTTTTTATCTAGGTATTAATTGTGTCAGCTGAAAATAAATTGAAAACACTAAATAGTATTTGAAGCTTTAAGTCTGAACTAGAAAAAAAAGAAGAAAAACTGCACTGATTTACACAATAAAGGCAGGTCATGTACAAATAAACTTTTTCATTAATATCTGATTTTTATATGAAGTACTTCAAAATTAATCTTCTTGAAGGTCTGCAGAAAAGTTGATTTTAGTTATGTGATATGACACCATATTTTATGACTTACTAAAATGTTATTTAAAGAATTTTAGGGTGGAGATGGAGCTACTAAATGGGACATGTGAAAATGCATTGGCAGCTCTTAATCACTCTTGAGTCAGTCATTAGGGCCTCGTCAGACCCCATCTGGAGTACTGTGTGCAGTTCTGGAGCCCCCAGCACAGGAAGGACATGGAAGTGTTGGNCTGATTTTACTTAATTTTTGATAATGAGATTTTCCCTGATTTTGAGAAGTCAGTGTTAAGAAGTTTGCTTTTTTTTCATTTAGTAAAGTTGAGTGACCTTGAAAACTAGCAGACTAAAAAATCAGATGAAATATAATAGTACAAGCTGTAGAATCATGAGCTTAAGAAAAAGAATATGAAATCTATGATGGTTAATGAAGGCTGTTAATAAACTATAATAATTAGTAACTATGGCTAAAATAGAATCATAGAAGGGTAGGAGTTGGAAGGGACCTCTAGAGATCATCTAGTCCAACCCTCCCTGCTAACTCTGGTATGCCCGGATCAGGTTGCACAAAGCATCCAGGGGTGGGTTTTGAAAGTCTCCAAAGAAGGAGATTCCACAACCCTTCTGAGCAGCCTGTTCCAGGACTCCATAATGCTCAAAGTAAAGAAGTTTCTTCTTAAGTTCAAGTGCAACCTCCTGTGCTCTAGTCTGTCCCTTGTCCTATCACTGGCTACCACTGAGAACAGCCTAGCCCCATCCTTGTGATCTCCACTCTTTAGCTATAGATCAGCATTGGAATGATCCCTCAGTTTTTTGTTTTTCAGACCAAAGAGCCCCAGGTCGCTCAGCCTCTCCTTGTAAGAATGATGCCCCAGCCCCCTTATCATCCTTTCTATTGGATTCTCTCCAGTAGTACCCTGTCCTACTTGAACTGAGCTCTCCTGAAGTCCAGGGTAATAAGCTTGCTGTGCATAGTATCCACCATTTTGTGATCACTTCAGCCAAGGCTGCCCTAGAACTTCACATTCTCCATCAGACCCTTGTTGCTGATGAGAACAAGGTCCTGCATAGTCCCTTTTCTCGCTGGCTCCTCTATCAACATTCCAGGAATCTCCTGGACTGCTTATGGCCTGATGTGTTGTTTCTCCAACAGATATTGTGGTGGTTGAAATCTCAGGGCTTGTGAATGTGAGGCAGCTCCTGTATGTCTATAGAGGGCCTCATCCATTTGGTCTTCCTGATCAGGTGACTTGTATCAGACCCCTACTATAAAGTCACCTGTCCCTGCCCTTCATTTAATCCTTACCCATAAGCTCTCAGCTAGATCCTCATCCACCCCCAAGTGAAGGATTATGGACTTCATCAGACCATTGGCACAGAGGGTGATACACCTGCCTCACCTTCCCTGCCTGTCCTTCCTAAAGAGTCTGTGACACTCCATTCCAACACACCACTCGTAGGAGCCACCCCACTGCATCTCCATGACATCAGTCAGATCCCAGGCCTGCAGGCGTGCACACATACCTTCTCTTCTTTATTCCTTGTGCTATGTATGTTTGCATAGAGCCATTAAGTTGGCTTTAATGTACACATTGTTGTATATATGCACGTTATCGTGAATTCAAGGAGCTAGACTCAGGAAATCTTTTCTTGCTTTTTATTCTTTTCCATATCTTCTATGCAGTATATTTAATATCTAGTTACTCAACACAAAATTTGGCCAGGCACCAGATTTTTCAGCTTCAGTTTTGTAACTAGTGCCTAGCAGTGGGTCTTGCAATAATGTTATTAGAGGATGAGCTCAGGACTAGCTCACCCTTTTAATTCACCAGTTGCACCACAGCATCACATAAATCCTGATTTAAAATAATCTTTTCAGCCTGTGCAAACAGAAGGGGCAGTATAAAAGGACATGGCTGCAGGTCACAAAACACTCAATGCACTTTAAAATCAAACACGGCCAGTGCTGGGTACTGTCACCAGAGAACTGGCAAATCCGAGCAGGCCATTGGAACTGTCAGAGCCCTTCCCTCTTCATAGTTACAGTCTCTCCAACTAAGTTGCTCCAACTAAGTTGCTCCAGTCTGCTCAGTTCCATCTCACAGTGATTTACTGAGTTTAAACACATGAACAAACTCCTTCCTATTAACTTGTATAACCTCCTACATACTACAGACCACCGAGTTTCACACAGTAATATATATACAAGGTCAACAAAAAAATAGAATCTGTACATCAGAAGAACAGGAAGTACTTGTTGAGGTATGCTCATGCAACAGGAGTCAAGGTTGTGACTACAGCCCACAAAGACAAATCTGAGTTATCCTGTGCTGACAGGGACAGGCACCAAAGCACTGGCTCCGCCTAGGTTGTGAAAATACTTACTAGTTGTGCTGTGCTCTTTACTGCTGCCACACTGACGCACCAATACCAAGGTGGCCACTTTGAAGGTCCATTAGTGAAGATCTTTGGGTTACTTTTCACTGCAGTTCTTACAGACTCTCCATCTTTTAGAAGAAACCTGTATCTTCTAGCTTTTGAGTTCTATGCAAGGCTTGCCAGGAGGGTAAAAATGCCTGTAGTACCTTTGGAGAGACTCAGCATTAACTTTGTTTAAATGTCTTGGATTCAGAGGTCTGGAATAATTCACACACACGTGCCAGCATCATACACACATTTACCCAAGCCACTGACCTCAGCAATGCAGTCAGATTAGGTTCTCCATATTAAAGAGAAGAATGTCCTGGGTGCAACTTAAAACTTCAGTGGAGTGAACTCTCTTACACATACCTTTCTCTCTACAGAGAAAGATGATAGTGAATCCACATGGAAATTTCTGTACAGGAAGGAAAATAGGATGAAAGCAGAGCAGTTTATGTGTTTTGTTCAAAGTCAGGAGCTGAGGCTGATAATATAACTCAGATCACCTAGTTATATGATGCACGGTCTACTGAAACAAAATTGAGTTTATCTTTTTGTTCTGTGATTTTATAGCACATTGTAAAATGGGAGCTGAACTTTGTGATGTAGACACTTACGGAGCTATACATCATAAAAACCTCCTACTGGAAACATTGCTTTTATGTTATTACTGTTGTTACTCTTGTCATTGCTGCTCATATTCTTACCTTTCCATGTCCTCAAGAAAAATATTGAAAACAGAAACTTAAATACTGCTTTGATGTAAATAATTCAACTTAAAAGTCACTTTCAAGAGAACTAGAAGCAGACTGTGGAGCATTTTCTACTTTGATGCATGCATAGTATGCTGACAAACAAGTCTGAGGACTGTTTTAAGTTACATAACAAGGGCAGAAGCCATAGAGCCAGGACCTTTTGAGTGTAGATCTCACCTCTGATTGCAGCTGAGTCCCATAACTTTGTCTCATGATTCTCTGCAGCAGGCAATTCCCATTAGTGGTCACAGTGGCTAGGTGAGCACAGTTTCCTTGGCCAAGTAGTGGATCAAGTGCAGGAGAGGGATTAAAGCACTGCTTTGAAAACACACGAGATGGCAGCCTAGCTGTGGGAAAGTGCACAAGGCAGGACAACTGTGCAAACCTCACACTCACACTTAATTCTTTGGCTTAGAGAGGTCTGCAAAAATAATCTTCCTTCTGGTGAGAAAACTATAGAAGTAAGGAGGGATGTTGCACAGGGAGCACCTTCTTGTGTGTTCCTACAGCATCAAACCAAACAGATGCCTGATGCTTTCTGAAGCTCTTAGAAACTAACATAACATAAACAATAATACATTATGTTCACTTCTAGTCCCTATTCATTTTCTCCCAAATGCTTAACTTGACAAAAGGAGGGAGGAGGACTGAACCAGAAATGGGATACACATTCCCTAAAATTCAGAATCACATCATAACTTAAATAACAGAGATGTTGTGTGCAGGTTGCTGACAGATTTGACGCCCACAGCTTAAAGAAGCCCTAAATCTCCTCTTGCATTTACATTTCTCTTTCCCCCTCAGGAGCACTGCACTAATCACTTACAACCCTCTTCTTGGAACTGAGTGATAATTCTGTGCAGTCAAAAGCACTCTTGCTACAATTAAAACTTTTCTCCTTTATTAATACATGGAATTACATGGTCACATAGACCTTGCTTGAAGAAATGTGTACATTTTTCTGACTATAATCCTAGCTTTTATTACCTAAGAGTGTGTAGAAAGTGTTTGGGTTTTTTTGGTTTGTTTTGTTTTTTTTTTTCACATGTTCTTAAGCAACAAGCAAGAAATCTTTGTCCTCAAAGAGAGTAGCAGAAGGGCTGGCTATGTAAACAAAACTTCTGCCTCACATTCTGCTGTGTAGGTCCCATTATTTGTGAGTTACACCATAGGGTAAAGGTAGGATGAAACTCACTATGTATGTAAAGAGGAAAGGAGAAGTTCTGTTTCAGGAAAATAGTGGATCTGGTTTTGTCAGTTTATATGTAAAAGGCAGTCAGAGCCCTACTGCAATCAATGGATATTTTTGCTCTGATGGTTCTCCTTTGCCATTACTCTTGCTTCTCAAAGCCTGTGGGACCACTCAGCTGTCACCGTAGGGGCCAAGCAGTAACCTCCATCAGTGTCACTCGAGCGCATACATTCTTTGATACCTTGTTCCATGCAGGAAATGAGTGGGAAACCACACTGGGCTGGAACGGGTTTTCTTTGTATGCCTCAGAGAGGGGGGAGCAGAAACAATTTTGCTTCTTCTTGCACTCTTTAAAACTGTAACTAGTGCAGCACAACAGGGTTTAATACCGACTATATTTTTGTATAAGTACACAAAACTATGATGTAAGAATCTTTTTCAACATGATTTTCTCATTAAAGATTTTAACCTAATTTAATACTTAACTTGAACCCTGGCGGAAGATAGTGCCAACCTAAAAGCTCAATCATGGGTATTTAATGCAGAATAGAACATGTAATTGCTAAAGGGAATCTTAGAATAGTTTAACTTCTTTTGTTATGGTAAAATGAATCAACAATGTTTCAACGTTTCAGTCTGCTCTTGCACAGACATGTCTCTTTGTGGAGCTGTTTGCATGATTGGACCCTCCATTTACTTCTATTATTGTGGAGATAATTAGTGCATAATGAAAAATACTTAACCATCTCTATTATACAGAGCTGAATTTAAAATTTTTCATGATATTGCACTTTTTACTCGGTAGGAGCTAGGAACACCATAGGGTTTGCGTGTATAATCTGTCCACCTTCCGTCTTATGTGTGGCTTTTTTGTAATGCAAATATTGTTCTGCTTAAGCTTGGAACAGGGACACTTCTTGTTCCACATCTTTTTTCTTTTTTTTCTCCCTGTGTTCTGCAACTGTTTACAGAACATCTCCAGTACCATCAACTCAAATCCTGACCAGCTAAACCTATTATTGCTATTGTTATTTTTGCAGGGGTTTTGGTTTTGTTTTATTATGTTTTTTAATACAGAAGTTTTACCTTTATAATTGATTCTTTTCTAACTCATAAAACATCAATGTCATTGTTTCATGATAGCATATGTGCCTTTCAGTGAGCCTTCCCTGACCAGACCACAGACTTTCAACAAGTGTTCTTGTGTTTTTTGTCACATTCCATGTTCCTGATGAGATGGTCAAGCACTGCTTGAAGCTGAACTCCTGTTCTACCGTAAGAGAAGTCAATGAATGCTTCTTAGTTGTCCCTGTGGTTAACTACTAGGTGAGGCAGGCGTATTCAGCATTGGAGTTGAGGCAGTGTTCTCCTATGTTTTTAGTTAATACTTAGGTAAAAACAGTACTTTGTCTGAATGTCAGAATCCTTCTGGATTTGTTTTAAAACCTTCAATTATGTAATGAGATTTTCTCAGGGTAAAGTAAGGTAATAATTTGGTTCTCATCTCAAAAGCCTTAGGAAGAAGACAGTTCAGTTCTACAAAGATATGTTACAGGAAAAATAAATTTAGATAGGTAAATAGATATTAGATAGATAGATAGATAGATAGATAGATAGATAGATAGATTGATTGATTGATTGATTGATATATAAAGCCCTCAACAGAGAAGTCTCCAAAAAGCTTAAGACACAGTTGTAGTTTTCATCCTTACAAGATTAAGGAATAGAGAAGTTTAGTAGGAGAAATGAAACTTCCACTCAAATAATTACACAGGATTGTTTAGGGAAAAAGAGATCATAGATCAGTGAACTTTATGCCTCTTCTGTACTTGTGCTACAATGAGCTTTGCTTGTCACCTCACCTCTCATATGAAGACTGAAATGAGTCACGCTCAAAGTGATGGAAATGGAATAGATTTTTTCTTATTTCTGCCTGTGATATGTTACCAGGTAATCGACATGGATGTTGCAAAAAAAACATTGTTAAAGAAAGATCAGCAGCAAGCAGCTCAAAGCCAGGAAGAGACACAAGGTGGTTGCCATAGATCACAATGTAATGCACAAATACAGAGGGAGGGAAGAAGAGGGAAGAGAGAGGGAGAATGGGAAGCATTGTTGAGGATGGACCAAAATAATTTCAGTAACAGATGAATTAAGAAAGCATCACTGTATGAAAAAGGAAAGTGACTCCTCTGACAAATAGATTTATTTGGTGTGAATACCTATACCTTCAAGGTGTGGTGCAGCTTCACCATGGATACCTTTGGCATTAACTTTTTTTTTTTTTTTTTTTTCTTATTTCTGCCTGTGATAGATTGTTTGATCAAAAAGAGGCAGGCAACCACAGGAATACAGGGCTCTCGAGATACACATTGAGGATTTGTAGGAAATTTATAGAAAATCTGTTGTTAACTGTTTTAAAGAGTCATACCTTGAATTCTGTGACTGCATGAAAAGTATTTATATTATCTACAGTCAGGAGGGTTTTCCAAATTATTTACCTGGCAGATCAGGTATAATGTTGACAGTGTTGCCACACATTTTGTCACAGCAAGTTGACCTAGATCAAAGTCTTTTCAGGTTCCTTCCTTTTGGGAACACCACACTTACTCTACAGGTCTTTGGATCTCAGTACACTTTGAGCTCCTTCTTGGACAAAAATATATCAATATTACTTAGTTGTTCACATGGGAAAAATACTGGCAGATCAGGCAGAGGAACTTTCTTTTAATTTAACTAGTTACAACAGAGTATGTGCACAACTTGCTTTCGCTGGACATTTACTATTAAAAAAATAGAAAGATAGAAACTTGTAAAAAATATTTATTTGAATGTAAAAAGCCTACGAATTACTGGCTGATAATGGAGAATTCCTTTCCTTTCTAGCTTAGCTCAGAAACCACAAAGTCACTGAATTTTTGATCCACTCCTATTTCTCAGACTCCTCAGATTTAGTAAAAGCAAGATATAGCTCTTTACTGGAACCCTACAAGCATTACTTATTTTTTTAAGTGTAGATAAGGCTGCTACACTCTGCATTTGGAAAGTGGCTAAAAGGCCTTCAGTTCATAATCTCCAGCAAAAGAGGAAATGGAGGCCATGTCAGCAGCAAGCAAACTGAGCACTGAACAGAGACATCTCAAATCAGTGCATATGTTCACACAGCTGAGTGCTATGTAGAGATACCATGTGGGTCTGGAGAGCAAAATATTTATGTTAGCATAGCATTGCTTTCAGCAGCAACACTTCAACATCACTGCTCAGGCCCAGTACCAAGTTACTGCCTTTTAGGTTTTCAGGCGTCATACAAAGGTTAAAGGGAGTCCTCACGGCCTGAGTGGTGACTCTTTTCTTAGGCAGACAACGGAGGCAAGGAACAAAAATAAAAACTAAGAACTTTGAGGAGCTCTGTTTTTTCTCAAGTGGATGCATGATGGTGGTGACCACAGCATGAAAAGTAACTTGGGCACAGCTCTGGAAAATGTATTGCAACAGGTTCAGGCAGAAATGACAGTTCAGTCTTGTAACCACCAGAAAATTGGTTCCTGATTCCTCCTGTTCTTTCCCCTGTTCTCCATAGGAAATGGACACACTCACAGTACTTAACCAGGAATAGCTGCTTCTTAGGCTGATGCTGAAGTCTTTGAGTAGGACAGTGGTGGTGACTGGAAGCAGAAGCTGCTGTTATGTGACTTGAACCCTTTTCTCAGGCTCTCCCAACCCTGGCTGCTCAGCCTGGTAACAAGCTTTTGGCCACTTACGGAAAAGAGGGCTGGAAAGCAGGAATGTGGATATGCCTAACCCGACTGCTAGAAGGTGAGCAGGTGTATTCAGTTGCATGTCAGCTGTGAGTACACACAGTAGAGTGACATTTTCAGGATCAAAATCCAAGGAAAACAAGCCTAATATACTACTCTCAGTAGCTCTCCTTTTACCACATATTTCCAGTCCTCCTTCCCCATTATCAACTCCCATTTCCCATTTATTATAGCCTCCCTGCTTCTACCACTTCTCTGCATCCGGATTCCTCCCTGGTTGGCTGGACGACAGGCAATGTGGCAGATTTGGAGATGGTAGATTATCCAGGGAGTATTTGCTTGCTATTACGTAGCAAAAGAACAAGGAGATAAAGCATTTGCACTAGTCCTTTCCCCAGAATGGCAACAAATTATGTCTTGCCCTTCATTAAACGTTTTAGGAATTTAAATCTCTTTGAGATCTTTATCCTTCTGTCAAAGTAATTTGGAACTGGGCATCACTGGGGAATGACAGACAGACGGTATAATCACATAAGCCTCCTTTCACTGGGATGTCACATTGGGAAAAAAAAACTAATAAAAACCACAACAGGCAAAAATAGCGAAAAATTATGGTGCTTTTTGGAGACTGGATGGAGGCAGAAAAACTTGACAATTTGACAAAGATTATGCAGTGATCAGGGTCAGAAGCAATGTATAGAGTGGCCCTCAAAATGCTGAGTCTTTTCGATTGTCACGGGTGCTATGACATACAGATGCCACTCGGAGACTGGCTACCAACAAAAACAAAGGCTGTGGATCTGTTGTGCCAAACCCCATACTAGCTCAGAAATCTGCTTCCTTCCTCACTTTCCATTCTCTCCTCCAGCTCATCAGTTTGGGGACCTTTGCTGATATTCAGGTAAGCATGTCTGCTGAGGCTGCCAGAAGCAGCTGACAGGTGCTTACTAGACAAGCAGCCCACAGACCTGCATGGGGTAATGAGGTTTAGGACCACTCAAACCACATGCCAAAAAAACAAGTTTATCACATGTCTTTAAAAGGTACTTTCTGTATTGCTGTGTGGAACAAAGGACCCTCGGGTCACACTCAGCCCACCTTGATAAAGACATTATTACTATGCTGTGTAAGAAATCTGGAAATGTGTTGCAGTTAATGTGAAATCAGTGAAGCCACTGAATCTAAATGATAAATCCGCGGTGCTGCAAATCAAATCAGTGCTGGAGGCTGCTGCCTACAGTAGCGGTGTGCGCAACTACTCCGAGAACAGTAGCCGGTGTCACAGAGGGCGCTGGGAAGGGGGACGCTGAAGGTCTGTCCCTCACAGGGTATGCCTCGTACTTCTGGCCCCTGCTCACCCCGCGAACCGCGCCATGAGGAGGGAGGCTGCGGCACAGCTGGCCCCGGGGATGTGAGATGCAGGGAGGCTATGGTCCCGCTGCCCCTCGGGGCCGGTGCCGTTCCGTGTCTGGCGGGCGGAGCGCCGTGTCCTGCCGGGCGCCCTGGGCGCGGCACAGCGAAAAGGAAAACCAGCGCCTGGATGACTTCCCCCTGCCCGAGCGGGGCGGGGCGGAGGGGTGGCCACCGCCGCCACCGCTTCCCCGTCTCTTGCACCGGCTCCGGCTGCGCCCGCTCCCTGCTGCCTGGCCGCACTGCAGCCCCCCGGTGCCTGGCCGCACCGCAATCCTCTGCTGCGACAGACACCATGAGCGGATCCGGCCCAGAGGCGCCCCAGCCCAGCGACGCCGAGGAAGCTCGGCTTCAAGAGGCCGAACAGGACTGGGCGGCGGCCAAGGCTTTCTACGACAACCTGGTTTCCAAGAAACCCCGGCCGGTGAGTGCGGGCGGGCAGGCCAGCAGGCCGGGGTGGGCTGTCCGGAGGTTGGGGGCTGAGAGTTGATGGCTACTTGCTGGCGCTACCCTCCGCTCACTCCGCAGCCCAAGCCCCAGCACGCCATCACGGTAGCCGTCTCCTCCCGAGCCCTCTTCGACCTGGTGGAGGAGCGGCGGATCTACGAGGAGCAAGGGGTGGAGAAATACGTGGAATACCAGCAGAACAACGAGAATGTCACCCTTAAACCGGGACCGGCTTTTTACTTCGTCAAGGTACCCGAGCCGGGGCGGTGCGGCGGTGCAGGGAGGATGCTGCAAGGCCAAATTTCGGGAAGAGGTGGAGTCTGAATCCTCTTTGGGCGGAGATAACCCTGCCCCGGGGAAGCGTTGCGAGAGGTTGATCCCCCTAGCCCGGAGCTCGCCTGGGGCGAGGAGTCTCGCATCACTTCCACATCTCCTTGAGGCTTTGAGGTCTCCCCTTCTTTCCCCTCCCCTTCGTCTCTCCCCTATTCTCCCGTCCCGACAGCACTAATTCTGAGCGCCTGCGGGAAATCACGTCCTGCTTGCATCACCGGGACCGCAGATTTACCCGCAGCACCCTGGTTTGTGTCCCCCAGTTCTCCGCTTCACACCTGAGCCACTGTTGAGGAGCAGCCTGCAGTTTCTGCAGGACACGGGGTGCGCGTGTTATAAGATCTTTTTCAGTTAGTATAGACTACCAAATTAAGAATGTGGCAACCTCTTACCCAAAAAACCCTAACCGAAATCGTCTTACTTCCTCGTTCCGTGTTTATATCCCACTTATAATAGGAGTACTATAATTCAATATATCAGCGTTGATTCAATACTATTCAGCTTACTTTATTCACTATTAAACCTTTTAACTTTTTTTTTTCAACTTTTTTTTTCCTGTCAGCTTTAGTTTTTCCTTGCTTTTGTTGTCACCCTGCAAATTGTTTTTGAGGATCAGGAAAATAAATAAAAGCTCTAGTTGGGAGTCAGGATTTAAACAGAGATAAAATGGAATTTTCTGCTTTCATTTCACAAAACAAGAGAAGTGATCGTGGTAAATAGCCTTAAGCATGGAAAGCAAGTGAAATTACAAAAAAAAAAAAAAAAAAAAAAAAAAAAAAAAAAAAAAGAACAGAAAAAAAGTGTGGTCTTGAGAAAGAGTGGTTTTAGTTGGATTGACTTGAAAAAATGCTAAAGAGTTCATTTTTATATCGTTCATTCAGAATTGTTTGATAAGCTCTAGCACAGTAATGTATTACATTATAACTAGCAGTCGTACTTGCTGACAGTAAAGTTGTGGCAGAACACTTCAGGTTTTGAAAGCAGATTTTAAGTACTTTAGATTTAATATCAGGAGTTCAAATAATTTTCTCCATTGATCACTTTTTGGAAATACAGAGTACAAAAGTTGGTTTGCCAATACCCGTGCTGCTGTAAATTGATAGCTGTTAATAGCACAAGCATTGTAAAGGTGTTCTTAACATGAAAACACAGCCACAAATAGTTCACTTTGTACACCAGTGAGGCTAGACTTTCTGGTGAATTTGCATCTTTTCCTCTCTCTGGCAGCTAGAGACAGTAGCCCAGCTAGCACAGTCAGTTTTCAGGAGAATTTTTAGAGCTCTGTCAAATTCACTTTGAATATAAGCAAGATTTCACTGTTTTAACTTCTCACACTTTGAAAATTAGAGCTGTTAGCTGTGCCAAGCTAAAGGCACCTTGACCTCTGTTCCCTTCCAATATGCTATTTGCATTTGAATACTTCATACATTTTAAGACTCATAAAATGCTTTAAGGAATCATTAGGTGAGTCACAAGAATCGTTAGATGAGTCACAGGAATCATTAGGTGTGCATTTGTTGGGTGATACTTTCTGTCTGGAGACAAGGCAGAGAAAGATGTAACATTTTTGCTTGGAATCCTTTATTGAAATCTTTAAGATACTAACTTAAAAGTATTACATCTCATACTTGTAGCACTTAATCACAGGGCAAAATCTCTTTGAGCTGCAAAGTGTACTGGGCATTGGACAAAAAATGGCATCCCCTCCTCCACTCCCCTGTATTCTCTAATACTTTGAGATATTGATCAGTGCAGAAGAGTATTAGCAGTAGAAATGGGTTATGACTGCATACCAAGACTTTTTTCCTAGGCCTTATATCAGGCTCTCACTGAAGAGGTTTCCTAAGCACAGTCCTCCATGACATAGCCATGCTTTTTGAAGTGAGATTCCCAGAATTTAGTTACAAAATCTGTGTTTCAGTTAAAAACTGGCCTGACTTTTTAAAGCACATTAGTGAAAATCAACTCATAGTGCATTCATTTGATTATTCATTGTTGATTATGCTGCTGTAATCACAAGGAATTCAATTCACAATCTCAAAGCAGAAGCCTATGTATAAACCTAGAGCAAAAAGTAAGTTTTACTCCAAAGGCATAAGGTTCTAAATAAGGTGAGAGAACAGATAGATACAGAGAGAGATGAACAGTTGAAAGGTCAAGGAAGTAAGAACGCCATATAACTACTTGGCCCATTATCTTTAAAGAGGTCTTGAATCAAGCTGTCTCATTCAGTGCTGTCAAGGTAATTGTGTTTGACAGGCTATAATTTTGTACACATTGCTTTAGGACAGTCTTAAACATGTGACCACCTGAGTTGTGCCAGTGAATCTTTGCATAAGTATATGGCCAAATTCACATTTGTGCATGCAAAACAAGTAGTTGAGTAGTTGCACATGGAAATTCCTTAACGCTTTCTCCTCAATTTCACAAGAACAATTTTCAAGTGGAAAAGAAAGTTCAAATTTCAAGTGGAAAAGATAAAAAAGAAAGATTAATAGGGATTGTGATAACGCTTACCAGGCATCGATTTATTCTGGATGATTATGGTGTCCTGAAAAAAAGGATTTCTATGATAAAACAAATTCTGTAACAGCAAAAGAAACTGACTTGCTTCCTTTCTAATCAACCCAGTCAAATGGTTGTTGGGAGCAGCAGACCAGAAAGAAATAAAACAAGTTCATCAAGTTAAACTATCAGGTTCTCCACATTTTTCTTCAAGACAGTCCTATCACTAAAACCACAGTGATTAAGAAACAAGGCACATTCCACTTGTCTATTGACTTCCACATTTTTAACCTGCAGGCCCTGGAGCATGTCAATGCTCGACTTCTTGAGCTGTACCCTGATGATGAAGAACGATTTGATATTGTCCTGATGACTAATAACCATGCCCAAGTGGGCGTGAGACTGATAAACAGCATCAATCACTATGGTAAGTAAAATGAATACTACCTTGTAGAAACTGCTTGCTGTTACGTAATAAAATGAATTAATTTTTTTTTTTCTGTACTGGGCTTGGTAAAAGCAGTTTCTTTGATATTACACCCATTCTTCAGAGGACTGCATTTATTTTTGGGTGTCAGCATAAGGATAGTGTAAACCAGAATTGTGTTCAGAGCTCTGGATTTAACTTGTCAGCTCTGGATCTTAATTTCTGAGAAGTCCTTAGACTTTTATCATTTGGTATTTATGCCCTCCCATACATACATCTTCACAGCAGTAATTATGCTGTCTTAGAGGGATTTCTTTTAAAAATTATCAAGGGCAGACGAAACATTATATTTAATGTTGTCTAAATTGTTGAGATTACAGTGGACACATTTTTCTTTCATAAGTTTCCTCTCAGCTGTAGGCTAGTGTACCTTTTCACGGGTTACTTCTACAAGTCTGTAGTGTCAAGCCAGAGTCATATATTGTTGTGCTCTTCTTACTTTAGGCTTAACAATTGAACGCTTCTGTATGACGGGAGGAAAAAGTCCTATTGGTTACCTGACTGCGTATCTTACCAACTTGTACCTCTCAGCAGATTCTGAAAAAGTGCAAGAAGCTATAGAAGCAGGTTTGAATTGACTCTTTTTTTGTTATCTGTCCATTAAGCTTGTTAAAAAAATAATGTGTTGTGTGTCTTTCACAGAAAATAATGCTGCTTCATCAAATTCAGAAAGCCATGAATTTATATGGTGCAAAATTATCACATATTTTTACTTAACCAAATAAAATCAGGTTAATTCTCTGTATTGGTCTTCTCTGAACCTTCAGCCTGCTGGTACTGACAACTTAATCACCTATGCTACAGGAAATGAACTCACATGCACACCTACTCACCTCTATTCAACTTCTGCTTGAATAGAGCCATTTCTTTGATATGACTTAAAACCAAACAAACAGAAAAAAGCACCAAACAAACTTGTGCATTTTGTAAGGAGTTAAGAAATAGTAAATAGTTTGATTGAATGGTCTCCTTGGAATTTCCTGCTTTGTCTCATTTGCAGCACAGCTTGGAGACAGTTTTTGTATATTCTTATATGGAAGTGAAAGGAAATGTGTCTAAGAAGTTCTGTCATTGGGACAGATTCCATATATAAATGTTAGAGAACAGCCATTTGAAATTAGTTTTAGTGATTTTTTTTCTGCTACTGTATATAATGGTCACCACAAATGAACTGTTGGAACCAACTGACAATTTAATGAATGACTTTGCAGGACATGCAAACTGAAGTTTTCTGATTTATTTCCAGGCATCGCATCAGCTACAATGTTCACTGCCAACAAAGATGTTCCTTACTCGGATACACAGTTGAGAGTGGCATTTGATGGGGATGCAGTTCTCTTTTCCGATGAATCAGAACAGATTGTCAAAGAGCACGGATTAGACAGATTTTTTGAACATGAGCAGCTGAATGAAAATAAGCCTCTTGCACAGGTTTGTTCTGTTTTGAATCACTGAGTTCAAAACATCTGTTAATTTTCACCTCAATTTCCCTGATGTGTATGTATTCTTTAAAATGCATGTTTGACATAAGCCCACCACTGAAATTCTTTCACCAGATCTCACACTTCACTAAGAGAACTTGCACCAGGGGAGGTTTAGATTGGATTTTAGAAGAAAGTTTTTCACTGAAAGGGTTATCAAACACGGGAGTAGGCTTCCCTGGGAGGTAATTGAATCACTTGGCGTGGAGCTGTTTGAAGGAAGCATAGCTGTGGTTCCAAAAGCTTTGCACCACACTTGGTAGAGTTAGATAATGGATGGATGTCACTTTAAAGGTCTTTTCCAACCAAAATGATTCTATGATTCTGTAAGGCAGTGATATACAGTTGTGTTTTATTTGTATCATTAGAAAAATGAAAGGCTGCTACTGATTTCCTTGGGCTTGGGGGGTTTTGTTTGTTTTTGAATTTTGTTCTGTTTTGTTGTTTAAGTAATGTTACTTTCAAACACTGGAATATTCTGGTTATTGAAACAGGATAATACCTGTGCTTAATTCCAAGCAGGACTTTGCCATTTGTGTAAAAACCAAATATTTTGCTACTTCCTTAAACTGAAAGGCAATGCCACGGTTGTTAAAAATGGTGTAAATTTAAAATAACAGCTAATTTATGAAAGTACTGGACAGTGAAATATATCAGTTTGACCTGAAGTATCACTTCTTTTAATCACAGTGTAATCATAATATTGTCATTAATTGGAAAGTGTTCATTGAGGTCTGTTTAATTGGGTCTGTTACAGGTTTTTGCACAGAAAAAAAAAATGCAGCTCATGGTTCATAGTAAAAAGAGTTAAGTATTTTAAAGAACATATATTAAAGACCATAGTTATACTTCATATTGCAAAAGATGTTGTAAGCCTTAATGAAAATCGGCTTCATACCATGTAGGATTATGATTTAAATTCTTTGCAATTAATGAATTCCTAGTGAGACTGCAGGCCCATATTACAGAGACCTTGCTGAGTAGCATGGCATTAGGGAAGGAATCCTGTATGTAACTGGCAATCTGGAAGACAATAAAAGAACTATTTTGGGAACTATGGACAAATACTAAATATGCTTCTTGTATTTCATCTTCAGGGTCCTTTGAAAGGTTTTCTGGAAGACCTAGGGAAACTCCAGAAGAAGTTCTATGCAAAAAATGAACGATTAAATTGTCCCATAAGGACCTTCCTGGTCACAGCCAGAAGTGCGGCGAGCTCTGGAGCAAGAGTGCTGAAGACTCTTCGTAGCTGGGGCCTGGAAATTGATGAGGCACTTTTCCTAGCAGGAGCTCCTAAAGGACCAATCCTGGTGAAAATCCGCCCTCACATATTCTTTGATGACCAGATGTTTCACGTTGAAGGAGCACAGAAATTAGGCACTATAGCTGCGCATGTTCCCTACGGCATTGCTCAAAAATACCAGAAATCTGTGTAACAGGATGGCATCATTAATAATAAGGTTCTTAACTCAGCCAGCCTCTAATATACCATTACCTATGTCTGAAAACCTACATTTGTATTGTAAGCACTATGTTTAAAAATTTAAATTCTGGCTAGAACAGCTTTTAAAGGAAATATTTTTCATATAGCTAAGTTTTTAATAAAGTTATTTATTAGCCTTTTTAAACAGTTTAGGTTTTTTACTTGTCTGGATCTAACACTGTGCTTTTGATATTAGAAAAAGATTTGTACTGATTTTATAACTTGAGACCTATTTTGAGAGTCAGAGAGAAGGGTTCTTTATAACAAAAATCATGCTGTAGTGCTAGTCCTTGACAGTTACTTCTGAAATTACCAAAAGCACAGTTTACATGTAAGTGTTTACCTGTTGGTGGTCTGCTTTTTACCTGTGTGTTCAGCTTGTTATCACAAGGTTTCATCTCCCAGTGAAATATTAGCTTATTTGATCTTGTGTTTACAGGAACCCTTTATTTTTCTGTGTTCTTTTCCTATTGAAATAAAGATGGTTTTACAGAACATTGTAGTTTCTCTATGTAGAGGCTTTAGCATAATTTTCTATGCAGTTTGTATAATCAGCGTCTCTGTTTCTCTTGCCTCCTTTGGATGTTTAGAAGTGACCACTTGCAACCAGATTTGAAAGAAAGTTAGAAGTCTTAAAGATACTTAAGACCCAACAGATTTCTTAGAGCTGGCCAGAAGTCAGGGATCTTGAAAGGGTCAAGGACTGAAACTTTAAAACACATGCCTTTCAAACAGCAGAGAATATGGTCTGAGTAATGCTTCGACAGAACTCTTATTAGTTGCTTTACTAGATTCACCAGGATTTACAGCTGTTTTGTGATCTGCATGAACTCAGTTTGGCAACCTCACATAAGTTTCCAGGGGACAGGTGCCTGTTACAAGATGAATTCATGTAAATTTACACCATAGATCTATTCTGCCTTGTTTCTTTTTCTCAGTATCATCCATGTATCTGAGTGCCTTCCAAGGGACACAACTAACATCTGTCAGGTGGTGTTTGGTCTCTTTCTCTCCCTAATGGAACAAGTGTCCTGATGTATTGTTGCTGTGTATTTATACCAGAGGAGACAAAACCAAAAGAATGTGCTTTGTAATGGCAATAGAAGCTGGTGAAGGCTTGTAGTGATCTACGGTTCCTAGGGCAATCCATTCCAGAATTTCATGTTAGCCTCTGGGAAAGTTTGGTCTCTTCTGTCCAGACAATCTGTCTCAATATTGTGGAAAAGTTAATTGCTTTAATTTTGGTTTCACTTCTAGAAACACTGGCAATCTTTTGAATGTTCTGGGTCCAAGCCACGAAGGCAAAAGTCTTGATCCTGCATGAAACTTGAATAGACACCTTTGGAAAGGTGTGTTCACGCCAGCATATGTTGTTGATGGAATACACTGCAGGGTTCTGGTGTACTTGGAATTTCATAAGTGCTAAAGGCTTTGCACCCAAAATATATCACATTTGCTAGCCCAGCCAGGAGGTGAGGAAGACATGAATAACCAAGGCCTGGTCGTTGTCTGCCAAGATGGGATAGAATTACCTCACCAAATGGAGATTATAAAAGATGCCGTTAGCAGATGTTTTCATGTGAGAACTCGGAATCAGCAAGGAATACAAAAATATTCTTTAGCTGTGGAATATACAGTGTATATACCTTGCAAAAGCATGCAAAAGCATGACTTCAAGGAACTGGGACACCAGTACTGTGCTGTAGAAGCAGAACATGTGTCAGCTGTTCTTCATCCATACATTGCTAGAGCTCTTGGCTCTCATTGTACGCAGCAATTCAGTCTTGATGATGAAAAAAGGCTACTGTGGGACTTCAGAGGTGTCTGACAGGGTAAACATATAAACCAGTAAATAAACTGGAAACAGAACCATCTGGTCTGTTAAGTTTACCTTTATTTCCAATCAATCATCCACCTAGAGCAAAAATGAAACCTACTGGCCAGGGCATAGGACCTTCCAGTTCTTGCATCTTTTTGATCTGTACACACCTAGCACTAGAGGAGGACCTCTTGCAATGTCATTTCTGACAGCATTAAGGCATGTATGAAGAGATACAAAGTGTTCATATAGTATACTTTAGTTCACATTTAGTGGAAGTATCTTAGTCACAGGATTCCAATTGACACAAAAGTCCAGAATCAAAGAATTGTTTCAGCTGGAAAAGCCCTCTTAAGATTATCAAGTCCAATCATTAACCTAACATCACCACAGCCATTAAACCATGTCACAAAGTGCCATATCTACATGTTTGGGTTTTTTTTTAACATCTCCGGGAAAGTTGACACCACCACCTCCCTGGACAACTTACTGCAGACCAACCTTTGAGTAAAGACATTTTTACTAATATCCAATCCAAACACTTTTCCTAAGTTAGTTGAGCAAAATGCATTTTGTTCAAATTATACACTCTTAATTGTCAGGCAACTGTCCCAGGCGTGATAGCTGCTTGTCTGCATATCCACCTAGCAGCATGTTGGGAGAATGGAGCCTTATTCGGTCATGCAAGTACCTTCCAGACTAATCTGGATGTCTGGGGAGATTTGGGCTTGCTGAGTAGTCTCTGCTCATTACAATCATTGTCTAATGCTCCAAGGCACAACTTGGACTAGTGGGTAATAATTTTGAAGAAAATTCTCTGAAATGGGATTGGAGCTGAGGGAAAAGGTTTCCTATTTTTGTAGACATAGACTAGAACTGTCTCTTAATAACATTCCAGTCAGAGAGTTGTGGTCAATAGGATGGAGTCTAGTTGGAGGCCTGTATCTGGTGGAGTCCCTTGGGGGTCAGTACTGGGAACAGCATTATTCAAAATATTCATTGACGACCTGGATGAGGAAACAGAGTGCACTGTCAGCAAGTTTGCTGATGACACCAAACTGGGTGCAGTGACTGATACATTGGAAGGTTGTGTTGCCATTCAGCGAGACTTTAGACAGGCTGGAGAGAAACTTAATGAAATTCAACAAGTGTAGAGTCTTGCCCAGGAGAGTTGTGGAGCCTCCCTCTCTGGAGATACTCAAGACCCACCTGGATGCATTCCTGTGTGATCTGGTATAGGCAATCCTGCTCTGGCAGGGAGGTTGGACTAGATAGTCTTTCAAGGCCCCATCCAATCCCTAACATTCTGTGATTCTATGATTCCAGTCCACAAAACAATCAAGCAAACAACAACAAAACCCTATCAAACCAAACCAAACCAAACCAACCAACCAACCAAACCCCCAAACTATGTTGTTTTTCATGCTTATGAGGGTACCATGAGTTTATGCCCTCATAGCCCTACACCAGTCAAGGCCAGACAACTCATGAAGAAGAAACTGTCATCTCAGCCAAAATCTAAACACGATTAATAATAACATGGATCAAATTCTGTGGCAGAAAGCCAGTCCTTGTTCACTTAGGAAACCTGGGCTCCAAATTCTTCTTTACAGCTGGGGGCTGAGCCTGTATCCAACCACAACTAGACTCCTGAGATGACACTTAGAAAACAAGGGTGTCCAGTCTGAGCCTGGCAACCTGGCAGAAAGGTCTTTCTGGGTTTTTCTGTACAACTGTTCTGTGTCAGTTCACTTCAGTAAAATCCAGCTGCCCCGAGTACTTTTAATTTCCCAGTGTGGACATCACTATTAGTGAACCATCCTTTGCACACATGGAGGGACATGCTGCTGCTGGGACACCATGCTATTGCTTGGACAGCTGCTGCACTCTATTTTGGAGGCAGGGTGGGAAACAGCAGCCTTGCCGAGGTAACTGACCAGGACACAGATTGTCCTCGGGCCCACACCGTGGCCGAGAAGGCCACCGAGTGTCGGTGCACACACCGACGAGCCCATAAAGAGCTCGTTCCGAAGAGAGTTCCCGGGCGCTGAGCCTCCCCATAGCGCAGCGGAGGACCACAACCCCCACAATGCACAGCGCCTCGCCTGGCCAATGCTAACGCACCCCGGTGGCAGCCGGCTGGCTGGAGGGCGACGCGGCGGGGGCGGCCACGCCGGGCGGAGCGCCGCTAGGCCCAGCGGGATGGCTGGGGTGGCCGCGGCCCTGGCGCTGGGTGGTGGGGTGCTCCTGGCCGCCTGGCGTTGGCTGCGGAGCGGGGCACGACCCGGGGCCATCGCCGGGGCGTCCATGCGGGGCAAAACGGTGATCATCACGGGGGCCAACAGCGGGCTGGGCCGGGCGGCGGCGGCCGAGCTATTACGGATGCAGGCCCGCGTCATCATGGGCTGCCGCGATCGGGCGCGGGCCGAGCGGGCGGCCCGTGAGATCCGTGCCGAGGTGGGCGAGCGGGCGGAGGGCGAGGACAGCGGCGAGCTGGTGGTCCGGGAGCTGGACCTGGCCTCGCTCCGCTCCGTCCGCGCCTTCTGCCACCGCGTCCTTCAGGTACGGCCGGGAGTGCGGAGTTCGGCCCGCTGGGGCCTTTCAGGCCTGCCGGCTCCATTAGCGGTATCGGCAGGTACGGGGCAAGGCTGGCCTGCCGCGGACGCCCCGAGGTGCCAGAGATGCATGAGCTCAATGCTAGTAGCGCGGTGTTGGCGGTGTCCCCGGGTCTCCGTGTTTATAGAGCTTGTTGCACCTGCTGGCAGTCCGGTTGGGGGATGCGGGATGTTGCTGAGTTCACCGCAGGGTTTGGAATATTATATAAGCGAGTGAGCCATAATTTTAAATTAACATCTGTAAGCATAAATTGCTAGCTGGTTTGGGCTATTATAATAGTCCAAGCTATTCGACTACGTTTTTGTTCTGGAAAGGAAACCACTCGTTTCTGTATGCTATAAATTATTTGTCTTCCTTTCTCGCTTTTTGACTGTGCTTTGGCTTGCATTTGTTGTTTTAAATTAAGTCTTACAGCTCAGCCTTTTCTCTAAAGAAATAAAAGTAGACAAATGCATTTCGCACAGGCTCCAGCCATCCTTCTGCCACCTCGACAGACTACACCTTTCCTCCCCTACCCCACCCCACCTTCAGATGTCTTGGTCAGTACTGGCTAAATTTAGTAGGTAAAAAAATTTGGTTACAGAAGGTTTCTGCAGACTTTATGAAAACATGAGTTTAAGGAGAAGCGGGACACCCAGTTGATCCACCTGACAGGCATGCTGCTGGATTAGTTCAAGCCACATTCTTAGACACCAGACAGGCACCATTGGAGATGCTACTCCATTTTCATGGAATGTGTCAGCTCGGATTCTCATTTCACCATATATTGCTGCTTAAGTCATGAAACACAAAGCCAGTTCTGCTGTTGCTCAGAGAGTAGCTTAAGTACCTGAAAGATGCTCCTACGCTGTTACAAGAGGAAAAACAACAACAACAAAGACCCCAGAGACTTTATTTCATTAATATTCAGATAGCTTTTCTAAAACTTAAATGTCTGGAGAAAAATGGTATTTTATTTTCAAGAGCTGTTCCACACATGTTTATGGTATCTCCTCTAACCTGTGATTTGTTTTTTGAGCTGTTTGGGTTGGGGTTTTTTGTTTTGGTTTGGTTTTTTTGTGTGTGCATGTGTTGTTTGCGATGAAAGACTTAAATACTGTCAGGATGGGGAAACCATGCACTCTTACTGCCTGACTCAATTTCAAGGAGTTTTCCTTCTCTGTAAGTGCAAAGGTTTACATCTTTTCACTCCATAGCAAAAAGTAAAAGAGATTTTGGAAAGCTCCACAGAGAAATGGAAAGCGAGCTCAGAAGCTACAAGGAATAGTACTGCTTGTCAAAACAATGTTTTGCTTTTGCATTTGATTGTAACTGTCTGCTTGATACTAATCACATTAGTCTAGATTATTTAATTTAGGAGTCCTAAAAATTAACGCAAGTGTAGTTCCTTCTACTTGAAGTGTTCAGTCTTGCAAAATAAATCCTTCAGTCAGATACTATGTTTTTTTTATCTAAAGAAGAAAGAAATGCCACTTAAAGCCTTCCTTGTTCGGTGATAGTAACCATTATGTTCCTTCGGATGAAGAGAAGTGAGTTTGATGCTCTCTAGATCATGCCTCAGGGAGCCAATTACATGAAAAGCTGAGCGACCTCAAGTCCCACGGAAACCAGTCTGAGGTTGAAGTATTTGATGTTTTGTGTGATTGAGCGCCAGCATCATTAACTGAATGCCATGTACCCTTTGAGGTTTTGCTTTCTTTGTATCTTTGCTGCTAATGGCAGTCAAATAGAAGGGAAATGTTACAAATTTGTTTTTGAGGTTCTCTATTTTTATCATCAAAATAACCCAAAATAATCTCAGCTTGCCTTACAGTCTGTGCTCTGGGTTTGAAAAATTGTCAGCAAAGGGAACTCCTGCTGCTTTTTCTGTAAATAGTTTTCATGCAACCCTTTTCTGTGATACTTTCTCAATCTTTTGTTATTAGTGGTGGAGCAAACTGCTAATTCAGAGCTTGCTTTAATTTGCATTTTTTTAAAAGTTAGCATTTTGCATAAATTGGAAAGCTCCTAAGGTTTGAGTGGATGCTGAGACATAAAGTGTGTAATATATTATACATACATATAAATTACCTATACCACTATCTTTGGTAGTTTTGTTTCCTGATTCTGTACGGTGTAAAATACCTCCTTGAGTCACAGTTTTTGCCAGCCGTGTACCAGAACATCAAATGGCCTGTACTGAGCGAGTCACAAAATCTTGAAGATGTGGTCTGGTCTTGTAGACCCACCTAAGTTCATGAGTAACCCTATTAGACTCAGACTGTGTGAAGCATTGGGATCAGAAGTGTTACTTTCCCATAAGGAATTCTGCTCTGTAGTTGTTACTAAGCAACACAATGAAGTGTGGTGATCTTAAAGGAAGATGGCAGAATCAGGGGAACATGATTTTGCAAAGTTTTTCATGATGTCTCCCCAGTGAGATGATGGATCTACAGTTTGACCTTTTTTTCTTCAACCATGAGGTTAATTCTGTGAGCTAACTTTTTGTTCTGTTTTTGCACAGTGGAGCCTTTGCCTATGGCTGTGGTTTGCCATAAATTAAAATGTCTGCTTTTGCAGTGCAATACACAGGTTACTTTTTAGAGGACAAGTTGCCACTAAATTGGTGTACAAAAAGCTGTACCAGGAGAAACCAATGATTATGATTATGCATTAAAAGCAACTACAGAGCTGCTCTCATGTATCTGGAGCCTACTAGGGCCAGGTACACAGTACAGCAGTAGTTCAGGATACAGGGTTTTTTTTTTCAGCAATACTTCTAAGAATATAAAAAAGCTAAAATTTAGAAAACTAGGAAGGGAATTACTTCGAGCAAGGGACAATGAGAAATGTCAATAATGTGTTTTGTATGACAATTATATATATTTTTTTTCTTTCCTATTTAAAGGAAGAGCCAAGACTGGATGTTCTGATAAATAATGCAGGGGTATTTCAGTGTCCATACATGAAGACAGAGGATGGTTTTGAGATGCAGTTTGGTGTAAACCACTTGGGTCACTTCTTGCTCACCAACCTTCTTCTGGGCCTACTCAAAAATTCTGCTCCAAGCAGGATTGTGGTAGTATCCTCAAAGCTTTACAAGTATGGAGAGATCAACTTCGAAGACTTGAACAGCGAAATGAGTTACAATAAAAGCTTTTGTTACAGTCGGAGTAAACTGGCGAACATACTATTTGCGAGGGAGCTGGCCCGTCGGTTAGAAGGGACAGGAGTCACTGTCAATTCACTTCATCCTGGGATTGTCAGAACAAATCTAGGCAGATATGTGAACATTCCTTTGCTGGCAAAACCCTTATTCAACTTGGTGTCATGGGCTTTCTTCAAAACACCTCTGGAAGGAGCCCAGACCTCTATTTATTTGGCCTCTTCTCCTGATGTCGAAGGGGTCTCAGGAAAATATTTTGGAGACTGCAAAGAGGAGGAACTCCTGCCCAAAGCCATGGATGATTTGGTTGCAAGAAAGTTATGGGATATCAGTGAAGTGATGGTTGGCTTATTGAAATAAGTGCCATGTGGGTTAATGTGCAAAGTCCAGTGCAGATAACCATGCACCGTGCATTTACAGCAGTGTAACTTCTCACTTTAAATGCTGTGGGACTACTGATTCTTTTGCTCAGAAAGTATTAGAGGAGTGATTTATACTGGAACTGTTTTGAAATAAAGGACAATCTATGTAATAGACAGAGGCATTCAAAAAAGGTCAGAAATAGAGTTCAAGGATGTGAATATAACTCCTGGTTAAATCTGCTTGGAAACTCATGTTTTACAAATAAAAATCCAACAAAACTTTTGCAATATATGTGCATACTTGTCATATTCCACTGCCTGTAGTCAGACTGGACTAATGCTGAAACACTTCTGTAAAAAAGATTTTTGAAGAGAGATTGTAATAATAGTAGTAATAATAAGATTGTTGTCTTTTTTGAGCCAAAAAAAAAGAAAAACTGATTTAACAGCTTTACTAATGTCTTACACTGTAATCATTTAGGCCTCTGAGTGCCATTCAAAGACTTGTCAGCCCCAGGGTTTAGTGAACAAGCCTGCTGAGCTGTATATCAGTTTAACTGTGAAGCACAAAGTCGACTTCATGGAGTGCTGCTGCTAATCAATGAGTACATAGACTGTGTCATGCAAGCTGTTTGTGTGTGTGCTAAAGTTGGTATTTCTTGATATGCAGACACCTTGAGTTTCATTAGATCATAGTTGATGGATGTATAATGGTCTTACTAGGGGTAGAGTTCACAAGACCTCACTAAGATTAGACTGAAGAGAATGTGCTTTACAGTGTGTGTTTGGCTTGACTGATGACACTTTAACTTACTGTTGAGATAAGTCTGTCTAATACAGTTTACTGAATATTATTTAATAAAAAAATATTAATCACAAGGCGTTAACATTCATTCTTTCACTGTGGGAGATCTGTCAGAAACCAGCAATCTTGACACAGTAGCATTGTTTTAAACCAGAAGATTAAGCTGTATTGGTTTAGGGAGCTTGTCATGTAGGGCTGATAGAAATAAAATGGTCTCTGAATAATACAGATATGACTGAAATATTACTGAAGGGAAGGAATGTCAATAATTATGTGTTCAGTAAATACTTATTACCTACTTAACACATAAGTATCAACCAACCATAAGTGTCAACCAACCAAACTTTGGGCTTCTCTGATTGTTTGCTCAGACTCTCAGCATATTTTAACTTGCATAGTGGGGTGAAACTGACCTAGCCTTACCCTTCTTCAGCAAAATGGTGCTGTAGCCAAACGACTTGGATGGGGCCAGAAAGTGCCATTCCAAAAAAAAAATCACAAGGCAAGGTTTGAAACAGCAGGTTTTTGAGATCTTGTAACGTTGAGCTTTCCATTGCTCACTGTAAAGCAAAGTGTAGATCATGTGGTCAGGAGTACTTTTGAGCATTGAACGAAGTTCTCCAATAACCAGAGGGAAGTGTTTAACATGTTACAGAAGTTCTGCTTTGGTTTTTAGTCACATATTTCACATTTTCATTCCAAATACTTGTAAATAGTTGTACATAGCACCCTTGACACAGCCAACTAAAGAACTAAAAGTTCATTAGACATGATCATGGGGAGATACAAAGATGGTAAACAAAATACGGGTTTGTGTTTTCAATACTAAAGGAACATTGCTATATTTTTTCGCTGCTGAAATGTGTATACCTCTTTCAAGGAAAGCCATAGTGGAGAATGGAGAAGATGAGTAGTCTGAAAATGCTGTAGTAAAGAATGATACTGAAACTGGCTAAAGAGCAAAGACATAATTTTTCAGACTGAATGATCAACTTAAGATGTGTAATTGCCTTCAGATCAGCAGAAGTGAATTTGTACTGAGAGAAGAGAGGCAATATGTTACATGTAATGCTTCGTACTTCTACTGGGTGCTTGGTTTTATTTTCTTTTGCAGAAAATGAACCATTGTCAGGAATAACATTCCTGCAATGATAATTAAATTACATCTCTGATTCTAGACTAGGAGAATGATCACAACACACTTAATGTAATAAATCACACAGTATCACACAGTATAAGCAAGGTTGGAAGAGACCTCAAAGATCATCAAGTCCAACCCATTACCACAGACCTCGAGACTAGACCATGGCACCAAGTGCCACGTCCAAACCTGCCTTGCACACCTCCAGGGACGGTGACTCCACCCCCTCCCTGGGCAGCCCATTCCAGTGGGGAATGACTCTCTTGGTGAAGAACTTTCTCCTCACCTCAAGCCTACACTTCCCCTGGCACAGCTTGAGACTCTGTCCTCTTGTTCTGGTGCTGGTTGCCTGAAAGAAGAAAGCAACCCCCTCCTGGCCACAACCACCCTTCAGGTAGTTGTAGACAGCAATAAGGTCTCCCCAATGTTGCCTGAAAATAGCTTGAAAGGATGGATTGTTAGGAATTGACCAAAAGGTAAAATTTTTTTGATAATGTGAAATAGCTAAAATTGTCACTTTCAAGGTTGAGTATAATTTAGGTGCTTTGGACCAGAAAGCTTTGATTACTTTGTTGAGGCTGTTGTATGTTTCTGTGATGCCTTTGTTATTCCAGTGGTAGTCAATAACTGGAGACCTCATAGGTCAACAGGTCTTGCAAAATGTTAAGTACAAAACCAAAGAAGAGCCCTTATTTCGACAATGCTGGATCAGTAGGTTGGAACCAACTATTTTGGCTAAGGAAGTATCCTTTCCTCTCTCCCCTCTGCCCTCTCCCTTCCCCCCTATCCTCTTTCATCTCTCAGTAATATGGTATGGCTTTGTGATACCATAAATTCAAATACGCATGTATGGTTTGGGACTGTGCTGAATGCCTCCTCTTGGAGCTCGTAGAGGTTGCTCTTCAGAGGAGGTCAGCACCTTCATGCTTCACGTCAGTGTAGCAGTTCCTGCAGAAAGATGTGGCAAGCTGTGTATGTTGCTTTTGTATAAATTTATATCAAGAGCAAGCACCCGAAACTGGGATGCATTCCAGATGCCTTCTTCCACCATCATTACTATATAAACTCAATCACCATCAGATTAAAGTTACTTGCCTTAAACAATTAAACTTTAGAAATAAGACTGAAAAACATAAGGAATTACTAGGGATAACATAAAATCCATGGGAATGTGGCTTATATCAGCAGGTAAAGACACTGATCACATTGCTGGCAAGTACATTACAGGCAGGCAAGGAAGGCACAGCTGAGGCTAGGATCTTATTAGAAGGCAACTCTTTTCAAAGCCAAAATATACCTTCAGCTGTCTTACATGAAGTGTTGGAATTTGGGTGTTCGATTTTGGGTCCCACTTCAGTGTTGGGTTAATGCTCTGGGAATTAAAAAACTGTCTGGGATGCATACAGAACACAGTGACTCGTGGGAATTCAGCTCCTGCCCTTCTGCTTTTCAAAAACAATGCCTTTGCCCTGTCATAGCTGAGAAGTGGAAGGCCACAGCAGTGATTAACTTGGAGTATTTGCAGACTTTTCGCACTGGAGCCCTTGACCAGTCTCAGTAATGAGTAGAATTGCTCCCAAGTGGCCCCATTTATCAATTGCTACATTTTGTATGGCAACGACATCCCATGCTAACTGCACTCCAAAAGGGTTATTTTAAAATTGGTGTAGGAGAATGTGTGTGTGCAGACACGTCTGCATGTGTGATTTAATCCCTTATTTTAAAAGATGGATAGCAAGAGCTGTCAGTGATTTATCAAGGAGCTGAGGGGAGAGGAGAGGAGGTTGTTGGCATGGAGGTGTCATATACCATCTGCATTTGTTTGGTATGCGATGAGACTTTGGGCTTGGAGGCAGATCTGTTGGGCTTGAGCTCAGTGTTTAGCTCAGTTGCTTGAAGTTGCATCCAGGCACACATACCCACTGTCTACTTTTGCAACCAGAGAACACAGAGGCATGGCCACAGGAAGGAAACATCTCCATATAATGGTTGAGGTAAATAGGCTTCTGTTGTCTTGAGGGGAGCGTTTTTAATTGCTTCACCATAATTTATTCATCTTTAGCTATGGTGCTTTTGAAAGTGTCCTGATAACCAACTTCCAAGAGACCAAGAGTTAAAGCAAGATATAATTTTTTTATTGTTGTCTTTTTTTTCTTTTGATTCTCAGTCCCAGGCCCTAGCTATTAGTCAATGCTCTCTGCACATATGTAGCTCTTAGAACTGAACTTTCTGCAAATGAACTAAATTGTGATTGCATGTATTTATTTTATATACCACATCTGTTTAAGTCAAGGGAGATTCATGTACAGGTTTGTTTGGGGGGTTTTGAAGTATTTTTGGTTGATTGGTTGGTTTTGGAGTTTTTTTTGTTTAATACTCTGAATCTGTCACTGATTTACCTTCTTTATTTTGCACAAAGCCCAACATCCATCCCCAGGCAGCTGCTCTTTCAGCTACTAATGCCAATACAGCATTCAAGCTTATAACCCAACAGGGGTTCTGCAGTAAAAATTCTCCATCTTAATGATATAAATGATCAGATTTTTCATGATACAGTACAACCAGAAGTATTTAAGCTGTCCTCTCTTCTTCAGTAGCTGAATGGTTTGCCTAAGCTTCCTATAAGTGAATGCTTCACAGGCTTCAAATCAATCCTGAGCCCTGTGAATGTGCAATGTGATTATGTTTTTGATGAAAAATATGGATAATTCCCACTTCAAACACATTTGATATTTTTCCACCTAAGGCTGTAAAGAAAATAAACAACTTGGAAGAGTCATGCAAATAGTTTTAAAATGGGAGATCTGTTCGCTTTTATACATAAATTTTTCCAAACTAATCACTTAGACAGTAATTGGCTTGCAAAATGATCCAGGAGGCCTCCACAGCTGAATTATTATTTTTGGTGCTGCTGTTTCTCATAACTGAAAATGATAACACCCCTCTGGATCTTTTTATTTACCGCTTTATCTACCACTAGCAGCCTCACACCTGTTGTAACTGGATTCAGACCAGAAAAAATAATTTTAATATATAATTATTTCAAGTTGTCCTGTGCAACATAGGTAAAGAAGTGTTTTCCTCATTGCTTTTGGTGGAGGAAAGTTTGGTAGACTGACCATCTAACAAAGCTGGTAGCCCTGTCTTTCTGTATTTAAGATAAACTTCATTTCAGGTAATGTGAAAGAAACTTAGCTAATGTGGATAGGGAAGGAATCAATAGCTAATTTGCTATGAAAGATTCAAGAGAGTGTAACATGCTTGAAATCTGTAATAATTGCTTTACCAAGGTATTAAACATGTCTTGTCATCTGCTTCGTGGCCAAAGCAACCAGTTTGAAATCGTGCTCCCTCTAAAGCATTGGGAGTCAGACACCTACATGTGTTTGCTGGTCTCAATCTCCTGGCATTAGTTTTGGGCAGGAGGACTCTTACATCCAGTTGGATGATGATTCTTTCAAGCTTGATAAAGAAAGCTTTATGTACTCCTGTGTATGTGTGGCGTTTAAAAACAAAAGGCTTCACTAATAATGGGAGTGATGCAGTGGTGGTAGTGGTTGTTATGTATGTTTTAAATAGCCTACAATGCTTTCCAGAAATGCATGTTTTTTTCCTTAAAGAAACATGAGCCTATCTCTATGTGTTGGGGCATTTACCAGTTTGCTGCCTGAACTTCAGTTCACTGATGAGTTGTGTTGTTTCAGTTAATCTAAGTCCTGTTGCAAGCTTCCCCAACAGCAGGCCAGTGTTCTGAGTTCTCCTAAGTCACTGCATGACCATCCATTCACCAAATCCCATTTACCCTTGAGAAAAACAATGTCAGGGTGTCTCTAGATGCTTCTGGAAAGGGGTTGTGAAAAGCATCCATTGAAAGACAAGTGACATGCCTGGAGGCCCAGAACCTTCATGGACTGCAACTAGTAGGTTTGGTATTATTTTATATACTCATTCACTGACAGGAACACTTTCTCTGGTATATATGGATAAGTATTTTAGACTTCAACTTGTCCCAAAGGCCTGCAGATGTAGCCCATGAATAAAACATAGCAGACTGAAGAGTGCTTTAGTACAATACCTTTGCTGTTCTGAAGGACTGAGATCCTACAAGTCCAGTTGAAGTCACTGGTAGTTCTAGTTCCTTGACACTTGACCTGGCTTTGACAGTACTTGAAAGGAGGCAGACACCAAAGCATCATTTTTCTTATGTTCTATCTGCCCTCTTGCAAATCTTTAGAGGCCTGAATGTGTCTCAGATTTGTGCTTCTCCACAGATACTGAAAATGTGAGCCTGCTTTATGCAGGTTTTCATCCATAAATTTTTGCTGTAAGCAGAAAATGTCAAAAATCATAATTTCTTGAAAATATTAGCTTTTCATTTTATGTAGTAGCCAGATAATGTTATGAACTAATTTTATCAGAAGTGCACATGAGACTTGGGACAAGACTAGAATAAGCAATAATAAGTTGTTGTTTGTAGATGCAAAAGAAGCAACCTGAAAATAATTACAAAGGAATAATTAAAAAGCTTCGATGAGTGTTATTTTATTTCAATTTGTGAGGGCTTTTTTGAAAGATACTCTTTAAAAAAAAAAAAGTTAAAACTGCAGAAAAATAGCCATGTTTCAACAAAGTGACACAGTTCTTCACTGTGGAAAACCCATAAAATGACAGGAAATGGCTTAGTGTGGTAGGTGTTCATTTTTAAGGATTCTGTTGACAGAAGTTGATGAGTGAAAATATTGTATTTAATTTTTGCCTTCTGTTCAGTAAATAGCATGGAATTTTGATGCTGCCTAGAGGGACAGCTTTGTATGGTGGTGGTCTAAAATTAATGCAGCCAATCAGAGTAGGTGGTGTTTTTTTCTGGGTTTCTATTGTTGGGGGTTTTTTGTTTTTTGTTTTTTTTTTTTTAAGAAAAATGCTGACGTCAAAAAGAAGACCAAGAAAAAGCACCACAAAGTTTATCTTTTACTCATCTGGAAGAGTTTATTTTAAACACGAAACATTGTTTGCTGCTGTGGAAATGAAAGTGAGAGAGTTTCAGCTTTCTTCCAGTGCCATCTGGCAGATGATTTACTTGCGTATGGTATTCACTAATCCAAATAACCCTGTGTGTGGTAGCATTGTCTCTTTACTGATTATGCAGCTGAGTTGGCTGAACCTTAGATGGCTCACACAAGGCTATCAACAGCACAGTACAATAGACTGTTTAAAATTAGAACAGTATTGCAGAAAAGGGTATGCCAAATTCATCATACCTTTACCTCTAGTATGCATTTTCCTTTTCATTCTCCCTCTGGTTTTATTTATGTTAGTTCTACCTGAGCTTTAACTCATTGAATTCAACACTTGCATGTTAGCATCAAAGCTAAGATGGGACTCTAGATTGGTATCCTTGCCATGATGATAGCAGTGTTTGCTCTTGCAAGGTCTTTTCCTGATCTCATAAAACTTGTATTCCTGCTGAGAAGTAAGGCTGCTTCAGGAGAATGGTCATATGCTGTAACCAGTAGCTTTGTGGTCAAGAAACAATTCTAGTTTCTAGCCACCAGAATTATCTCCAGATCAGGATATTCTCATTTATCAGGCAAAATATCTAACTACTTCATTATTATATTAATTTTAGGCTGCCTTCTGTTGCTGTGATAGGAAAGAAAGAGCCTTGAGTCACTATTTTGGGATGCAAAATAATTAGAAAATTATGGTTTAAGGAGCAGATCCCAAGTTATGAGTGGAGACTTTCACTTACATATTTCTATTAAATTCTAAGAATGGGCTTTTCTGTGCTCAAGACAGTATACTGATTCCGTTCTCAATGCATGAAAGTTTGAGTGATTTTTTTGATTGATTGAGTGTTCTCTTCCAGAAGAGGCATGGATACATTCAGACTGCTTGGTAGGAGTGTCCATGGCCTGTCCTGACTCCTGAGGGATGTAAAGAGTGCTTTTTGAAAAGTCCCAGTTAGGCAGAGCCAAGACTGTGCCAAGAACCATCCAGTGCAGATGATGGAATGCCTGGGTTGGCACTCTATCACTCCTTAATGGAGTGGAATAAGCAGAACCAGAAAATGGCCCTGGAGTCTTAACAGAACAGATGTGATTTTATTTCAATTTACTTCCATGACATTCAGAAACCATTCTGGAAAACTGAAGAGTATTTCCTCTTGCTAAAATTCTATTGACTTTGCTGCAATTTCTGATGACCGACCATGTAAACAAATGGAGCATCAGCATTGTTAATATTGCCATGAGATCACACTTTATTAATTTTCTGCTTTATAACTGTAGTCTGATCTTTTGGAATAGTGTTCACTAAGGCAGCACTGGAGTATGGAAGTCTTATTTTATCAAAACCTGTTATTCTTGGACTGGAATTCATAGTTACACAGTTGTGTTTTATAGATCCAGAGTATGGTTTGTTTGTTTGTTTTATAGCCAGAAAAGGCCCTTAGTTTATTTAGTTCTACTTCCTGAATGACACATGACATTTAATTTAACCCAGTGAGCCTCTGTCAAGTCCAGTAATCTGTATTTGGCTAAGGTTTATCTTCTAGAAAGGCATCCATTCTAGATCTGAAGCCATTAGTAGCTGGAGAATCCATCCTTTTCTTTGGCAGTGCAGTCCAATGGTTATCACCTTCACTCTTAAAGAATTATGTTTTGATTCTTGCCTGACTTTAACTTCCAGCTGTCACCTTTTATTATGGTTTTTTTTTTTTGTGTGTGTGTGAGATGGGAGTGCTGCTGCTGTTACTGCTTAGTATTTTCTTCCTGTGGTGATACTGACACATTGTAATCACTTAAATCATTGCTAGATGTTATTATTAAACTCAACAGACCGAACCCCTTTAATCTCTTGATGCAACACTATTTTCCAAGGTTTCTGAACGTTTCTGTGGCTCTCTTCCATCTGATTTTTTTACCTCTTGTGAAACAGGGGAAGCAAGAATTGGATGTAATGCTCTAGGATGTGTCCATTAATAGACCATCCTAGCACTTCCCAGTGCTTTTCCTCTGTTGCTCAGGCACTGAGGCCAGCTAGAATATCTACACCTGTACTCTTAAATGTTCTTTATATTCCACAACAGGATGTCTGCTTCCAAACTATTTTAAAGAATGCTTTCTGGAAATTCCTGACATTCAGTCTGTGTTTGGGTATTATCTGGCAAAATGCTGACAGAGCCCAAAGTCATGCCAGGGATGAAAATGACCATCTCATGGTAAAGATGTTCAAGTACTAATGCCAAGGAAATTTTTTTGGTCATTTTTCTTATTCGGTAGCATAGTTTAAGAGTTCCCAGTTATTCTCAAAGAATCACTGATAGTTTTAGCTTCAATGAAGAGATTAAAAAAAAACAACCAAAAACAAAAACCAAAAACTATTTCTCTTACTTCCTTTAAGAATCGAAGAGATATGTGGGCTCAACTAGTCACTTTGGTTACAGGAAGACATTGTCAAGATAGATATAGGCATCTCCTGATTGTCATTCACCTCTTTTCTCTTAGATGCCTTTTGTTTTAACTGATTCTGTTGTCTGGCGGGATTTGTTTCTCCCCACCACACCACTGATGATAAAGGATGATTGGACAACTAAGAGCCCAATGAGATTTTAGTTGAAATGTGCACCCCATTCCTCTTTGCTCTTATCTCCTTACTCCTGGAAAAAATAATGAGGAGCACTGAGTGAAGGGAGAAATAGTCTGTGCCCATGTCCTTAAGCCTCAGATAGGATGAATGTGTGACATTTTCCTTTTCTGATCTAAAAAAAATAAACCACTTGAAATCAGCTAAATATAGTATTCTTGTTAAATGGAGCCTTTAGACAACATAAAGCACTTTCATTCATGCATGCATGTGGCTAGGTAAGAGCTATAGGTGTTTCTTGCTGTTGATCTCCACCTTCTCTAAGAGCTTGTGAAGTAAGAACTAAGCACAGCATATAGAAGTTGTGAATATGACACTCTCATATTCAGATACTGTCACTGGCTTTAGCTGCAGACTGGGCTGTGAATTGTTCCCTTGTTAGGGTAACTCCTCAGGAGAGGAAGGGATGGCAGCTATGCTAACTGTTTCTGTCACCTGAGGTAAATCTACTAGCAAATATGAATAGAAGCCTCTAGTTTCTTCTCACTTGTAAACTAGCTTTCATATTAGCTTGTGTGAAAGTAGAAAAAATGTAAATCCCTATTCTTACCTCAAAAAGCACCTGTGTTCAGGAATAATTTGATTTGACATGAACCAGAGCAAAGCCTGTTGCAGAAATACAATGCGGATTAATTATTACTTTCATTAGGTTTTATTATCATCACCTTCAGTGACACATGAAGTGTTTCTTTCATCACTCTGTAAGGGGAGTTAATATTACCACAGCAGTCTAATATTTCTCAGCACCTGCCCATCTGGCAAGCTTTTGTTCTCTCAAGTTTGTTCCGCCACCATTGATTTTAGATTGGCAGTTTTGCAGCTGATCAAAGTAGTGAGGTCACTGAAACCAAGGACTTCCTGGGAAAACTTACCGCCATTGGTCTAGTCTGCCTCTACAGAGCCCTGTACAGACAGGGCCTGTACAGACTAGGCTAGCAAAAATAATTGTGCATGCAGACTTTAATGATGCTGCTCAGTTATTTTTAGTACACTCTACATTCCATGTTTTCTTCCCTTTATAGTGGGACATCATTTAGATGCTTCTTTGAAGACTAATTTAGGAATGTTGGCAAAGTCCAGTTAGTACAACATGTGCAATTTGTTACGTTAACAATGTCTGATGAAACAACAAATATGAATAATCCTGCTGAGTACAGAGAAAACAAATGCACTCATTTTATTCTGCAGTTTGATCTGATATTGGTAGACTACAAATAATATATTTTGAAACAAAATATGTATGGCTAACTGTTTTCATAAGACTCTAATAGAAGTCTTTCTTGTTTTTAGTTTTTTCCTTTCTCTCAATCTTCCCTTTGTTTTGTTAAAAAAAAAAAAAAACCCAACAAACCCAAAAAACAACCCCCTCAAAAAAACCCAACCCCAAAAAACCCTAAAGCGAAAACACACCAAAAAAAACCCCCAAAGCAAACCAAAACAAATAAACCCCATGCATTTCACTATCTGTAAAAAAAAACCTACATTCTCCTCAGCTGCTGCTGTGAAAATGCTGGAACTCCATTCACCCTATGCACGATAAATACTATAACATGGAAAACAGTCCAGAATCCAATGTTATTCACAGACATATTAATAAACTCTTTGCTTTCTTTTTGGTAGGGAAATCGAACAGCTAAACAAGTTGGAGCTTCATTGCCTGAAGATAATTGAAATAACATAAAGTAGGGCACAGTCAATAGTCAGGCAGTTAATATAGTGAGAAATCCATTTACATCGTTGACTCAGTAATTTATTTGATATGCTATTGATTTGGTCTCTGCCAAGAGACAGCTAAGCTTTGTTAAATGCATTGTGAGGTCTTGCATAGAATGACTGGGAGAAAAAGGTAACTGGTCAGGTTGTAATAGGGCAGGACTGGAAAATGCCTGGAAAAGACTGGAATTTGTGACTGTAAAAGTCAGACAACTTCTCTTTGTTCCTCAACCCCTTTGAACTGGAACAGGCTTACTTCAGTGGTTTCAGTGTATAGATCCCATATGCCCATGTGGCATCCCAATAGGCAGACAACTGTGTATCCTTAGAGCACCATAGATTCCTGTGTGATCTGGTATAGGTGATCCTGCTCTGGCAGGGGGGTTGGACTAGGTGATCTTTTGGGGTCCCTTCCAGCCCCTGACTTTCTGTGATTCTGTGATTCAATCTTAGAGAAATACTTAAAACTTTCCAGTGCTCACTGGGGAGATGCAAAAGTGCTGGTGATAATTTTCTGTTTATTTTTCTTTTTCCCTCCTTCTTTTTCTTTTTTTTTTTTTGTCCTTGATTTTAATAGATGAGGTTTAAAAAAAAAAAAAATTCTTCCTGATTGCTAACTACCAACAGGGCAGCTGAAGGAAGTAAAAAATGAACTCATGCATAACTGAAAGGCATTAACCATCAAATTAACTTCCTCAGCAGTGGGGAATAACATACTTCATTACAGTTCCACTCCTATTGTCAATTTGCATCTAATTTACAATTTTAGTCTAGGAAAGTTTAGCCCTGTTTTTTGTTAGCTAGATTAACTTTAGACACAGTACTTAAATTATGTTTTTTGGATCTTTCAGCAAGTCAGAGTGGCTGCCAGTTCTCTTAGAAATGAGCAAACTGACTGTTCCTTATGAAACATATTGTTTGTTCGAAATTTGCAGTGGGGCATGGCCATGTGTTTGTACATATGTTTTGAGGATAGGTCTGCTCTTTGTTCGTAAATTACAAAATTGCTTTTCATACTTCCTACAAATTCATCTTGAGTTTGAAGTTAGCTCAGAATCCAGTGAGATTTCAAGGAAGAATCAAAATAGTTTCTTATCTATTTGCCATGGCTGCCGATCTCTTTGATAACAGTAACATCTCTTGAAGGTAACTAGCAGAAAACCCCACCCTGTATAGTTATCTATGGGGGTGTTACACAAAATATGGTTTTATTTTTCTACGCTCTTTTCACTGGTAAGAAATTCAAGTCTTCTGTTGCCTAGAAATGAATGGAGAGGCAATAAGATGAGGACTTGAGGAATAAATAGAGGCTGGGAGTTATTCAGTGTAAAGGTTGTTAATCTGACTGCTTAAAAGGTGTTGTTAGCAAAGACTGGACAGATTAATATTTTCAGTAAAATTTTTTTTTTGTTTAATTTATTGTTAAACAACTATGCCTAATTTATTTTCCAGTAAAATGTCCTCTTTCTGATATTTCTAAAGTTTAGAAAGAGTAGGAAAATAAATAAATGAAGGAGTATTTTCAGAAAGAGTAATGTATTATATAGTTTGAAGGACTAATTAAATATTTTGTGTACAATACAATGGCTAACAGAAGGACTTATGCCTTATACATTTGCCTTCAAATCTTAGAACATCGCTCTATGTGCAAGCTGGTGTCTGGACTACTGCAGTGAAATACCCTCTTTGACTAAATTTACTATATGCATGTACTGCCTACTCTAGCCTCAAGATTCTAAAACCTGCAGCTTTAGCAGTACTGTCAAACAAGAAAGAAAAAATATTGTTTAGAGAACCAGGGCCAGCAACCTTTTTCAGCACGATATTGACATACAAACCTAAATTCTGCTGAAGCTGACCAAACGTGTTTATTGAATTAAGCATCAGACTACATGGGACAGAGTTAAGCTTATTTCAGATTAAAATTATCTTTTCATATATTTGTTATCACAGCAGAATTTTGACTTGTATCAAAAGACAGCAGTTAATAAGCTATTTTTCTTTTTAAAATGATTGCTTCTTTTCTTCCTTAGAAAATAGAGTTGCTTCACCTCGACAATGGAGATATCCATTTGCCAGCTCAGGAATCACAGAATCAGAGAAGGATAAGGTTGGAAGGGACCTCAAAGATCATCCAGTTCCAACCCCCTGCCATAGGCAGGGACACCTCCCACTCGTACAGGTCACTCAAGGCCTCATCCAACCTGTCCTTGAACACCTCCAGGGAGGGAGCAGCCACAACCTCCCTGGGCAACCTGTTCCAGTGCCTCACCACCCTTACTGTAAAGAACTTCCTCTTAACATCCGGTTTAAATCTACCCTCTTCCAGTTTAAACCCATAATGGCACTTCATTTTTAGCCCAGATGTGTCAATAATTCTATTAAATATGGTATTGCAGCAGCAATGAGAAATCTCACATCTATAGTAATGCAGATTATGTACATTATGTATGTACATCATACATACATATGTATGGGGCAGATGTGAGAAGTGAACTGGCCTTTGAAATGTACTTGGTACCTTCTTTCTGATCACATTTGCTTTTCTGGTAGAGTATTTTCTTCAGTCAAATGTAATTTCTGGAACAGATACTATAAAATGTAGATTCTTTTATGTACGGTAATTGAAAAACCACTCTTGCATTCTCAGGCAAACAGCTGAAGCAGGTCAGAGTTTGTAGTATTTCTGTCAGAAAAAATTAATTTAAAGGTCTCCTGTGTAATAATAATAGCTTTAAATTGTTTATAGAGTTGATTTTAATAAACACTGTATAATGTAAAGCAGTACCCAGTGTAACCAGTTGACTTAGTGCCAACACAATAGCATCTTTCACTGGTGCTCTGAAGAAATAGCGCAAACAATGAAGATGTCTGAGGTATGTCACGATACCATGATCAAAAGGAGTGTATTATTTAAATATTATAATAAGCCCAGCAATGTCTTTTGAAATAGAATTATTTTAATTCAAAAACATCTGCTCGAAAGTCCGAGGAGATTAGAAATGTCCATTTATGAAAACATGCTAATTAAAGGCTCTAAATACTTTAAATTTTTCTATGCCTATGTAAGTTAGTCCAACTGATAACAAAACTTGACATGTTTCGTATTATTTCAACTTACTCTATTTGAACAAGGGAATAGATAAACAAAAGGAAATGATCTTGTTGTTTTAAAACTTTTATGAAAATATGACTTGAACAGAGGTCAGGCTTCAAATGCATGGTCCATATGGCTTGGCTGACACAAGTAGCTGTAAGGATAACATCACTTTGTAGCAACAGTGGGACTAGACTCTGTCCAGCTCTGTGCAGTAGCAGAGTGGAAAGAAAATGTAAATCAAGATGTTCCTTTATCCACCATTTTCGATGCCTTAGATGTATCTAAGTCAGTGGAAGCACACTGAGTCAGTGGAAGCTATAGCTTCTAGGTCTGTTAATAAAAATTCCAAAAATAATTGTCCTTTGCTTTATATAAAACAGTGGAGTAACTATTTTGTACTTGGCCTGCAAGTCATCAGATGTCATTATTACAAGCAGTCTTCAAAAGCAGAGGAATGGAGAAACACTTGTGTTAATTGTGTTATTTAGAAGAAGCTGTTGTATAGTTTGATACTTTACACTGTGTCACTGTGTCTTCCCTTTCTGCTCCTTGCTTGCAGCTGTAGATTCCTGCACCTTGCTTTAGCTACACATCAGAACTTTTAATAGACAAAACTGACTCCACATTTAATCTTCAAAAACAACTGTTTATAGAGACTCAGGTTCTGGTGTTTGACACTTGAGACATCAGCAGTAATAAGAAAGCAAGCAGTCACATTTGTGTAGAGGAAGAAATAAAGAAGTGGATGCTTTGGCAGCATTCTTTCTTTTAAAGTTCTTTTGTTTCCACAGGCGTTTTGAGTTAGTCCCACTGGCTGCTTTGGGAAGGCATGTTTGTGCTGTCTCTACAGACTCTTCTGAAGGACAGAGTCCATTAATTACTTTCATGACTTAGCTCCGCTCATGAGTTTCACCTGGGTATGTCTTACTTTCAAATGATTATGCCCCTACTTTATCTACAGGGTCCTCTCGCAGTCTACTCTGTGTAAAGGTAATGCAGTTCACTTACAGGCTTCCTTCTGGAATGGGTTAGTTAGCTCCCTTTGAAACCACCAGGTGTGTTTTGTACCCAGACTGCTCCCAGTGGGCAGGACAGTTAGGTACACCTGGCTGGGATCTCTTTGCTCTACCCTGCCCTCCAACCGTCTCCTGCCAGGCTGCTTGGAGACTTCAAGGACTCCCACATGCTATCATAACATGTGCCAAGGTATACAATGCATTATGTCTGCCCCGAGCTGTAAAAGTACTATTTTAGTGGGCTGCAGGACAGCCCAGAAATTACTTTTAATGATATAAACTGATAAAAATTATAAAATAATCGATTTTTAGGAGCAGAGACATACCACACAGTGGGAGGGGAGACTGATGACTAAGTGCTGTCTTGTGCTCAGTTTGCTCTGGACAGTATGGATGTGACCATACTGTACTGCTTGGCTTCATTCACTCACTAGGGAAAATGCTTTTAGCATATAGAATAGCAATAGAAGCAGCTTCTGTGAATTATGCTATTCTCACCATTGCTTTTCAGTCCAAATCCAACCTTTTCCCTTGCACTTTCTTTTCTACGTATCCTTCCAATCTGGATTTTGCTAGCATTTGTTAATATTGAACTAAAAATAAATACACATCTCCCTTTATGGGAGGAATAATGTTCTAATAACCAGATTGTTTATTTTTACCTTTGGAAGTCATTCAGATATACCATTGCCATGGATATTGTATAAAGCACCAACTGAACAGACTAATAATAATACCCAGCTGTTAAACTAGTATTCTGCAGATCTCAAGGTGCTTTGTAAACAGAGTCTGTGTAATTTTTTGCTTTGGACAGACACAGGAGTTGAAAGAGCAAAAGGCTCAAATTAATTTTTCCCATGGATATTCATATGCCAGTAGAAGAAATCAGTCTGCTGGATTCTAAGGCCGTATCTAATAGGTCATGTTAGACTGTCTTTGAGGAGTTGGTACAAACCCCATTGCAGTCGTAATCCAATTGGTTTTAGCTAGAAAACTTTTTCAATGGACACTAGAATTACATCTTACAAGCAGGGCACTGAAACTGTTCCTTACCTGTAGAGGCCAGATTACTATGTTTTAGGGACTGTTTTTCTGCTTTGGGAATGGCTCTGGGTTCTTGGCCAATAGCACTCTCTGAACATACTCCGCCAGTTCTGTGGGCTGGAACAACTAGCCAAAAACACACTGGCGGCAAACTTGGAGCTCCGTGAGTATCTGTGAGCATGAGACTCATTTTGGAAGCACCTCTGCATTGTACAGAACAGAGAGTCCTGGAAAATAAGTGAAAAAGCTAAAGGACCAGATAGAAAACCCTCCTTTTTAGCATAGTGTTCTATAAGGATTTATAACACAGCTGTCATTGCTTTGGCCATATGATAAAACAACTAAAAGTCTGCAGTGAAAGCTTACTGAATTTAGCAACGATGATGTAAACACAACTGAAAAGACTTTTCAATAAGACTTTTGAATGTAAGCTGATGTCTTTCCTGTTATATTATCTAGTGGCTATGGCAAGAGACTGGAATATGAGATTGCTTCATAACCCTAGAGTCTGCCAAATTTAGTTACCTGCCGAATACTTAAATTAATGCTCCCCAATCTCACAGGTACCTTTTTATACCTCAGCAACATTTGTGTATTTCCTGAAGGATTTCCATATGAAAGATATATTAAAGAGCAATATACTGCAATTGTTCACTGCAGGTAGTATCATCAAATATGTAATCCAAATAGAGGGAAATTTAAGTACATGACCCCAGTACCAATCTGAGGCTCCAGTGTAAGCACACTCCAAGGAGACACAGCAAAGGAAAAATTATTTCAGGTTCATGATGAAAACAAAAAACAAACAAAAAACCCCAAAACAAACCAAACCAAACAAAAAAAAAAAAAAAAAGCAAAACAAAACAAAACAACCAGAAAGTTTGAATGAGATGTGATTTCAAATAACACCATTGATGACAATGACCTACAGAAATGGAGATCTGTATAAATGTTTAATTAGAAAAATGAGCTTGCTGACCTCTGTTCAGTGCCATGACTGCATTAGCTATTGGAGGCTTACAGTCAGTGCTGAACATGGGTTGCTCTGCATCACCAGAACAAAGCAATTGATTTGCATTAACAAAATCTGTGGGGAAGCTTGCTCAGAACCTATCCATGGCAATTCAATAACCAAGATTTACTTGCCTAGCTGGGCGAAGTCCTCCAGCAGTTATGTGGGCTTATTACCAATGGAACCAGTGGAATGGGGATTTCATGGGTTATGCAGGGTGTGACTCATTATAGACTCATGGAATATGAGACCAATGAGACCACTGTGATCAGTTATTTTGATCTCCTCCTTAATACAAGCCACAGAACTTCCCTGAATCCTTCCAAACACAAATGTCTCCTTTCCATAAAATGGAAAGCTATGAACATACACATTACTCAGAGGTACTTCTGCTTATATTACATAGGGTTCTGTAGGACTTTTAAGTGAAATGGAGCTGTTCTATCTCAACTGGATCACAAATGAAACACCCTATAATATGCATGGAAGCACTCGTATGGTACAAATAATATTTTTAATCAGTCATTGAAATAATAATATAAAGTTCATTTTATTAGCATTTGAAAAATAAATGTCTTCACCTCCTTGCACTGGACTTTAAAGGAGGAAAATTTTATGTTCCCTATGAAAAAAATAAAGTAAAAAATGTTTAGAGAAAGGAGCAATCTGACTGGTTAGAGATCACAAATCACTAATAGTAATAAGCTCTGAATATCAGATGCCAAACAGCTGCAGAGCCTCTTAAAGCTAATCCTGCTTTCTTGGAGGATATGGTAAGTTTGGAAAAGAAAGCATTGCCAAAGCCACCACAAAATGCAGGCAGAAATTTTTCTTTGAATAAATTACTGTCACTCTTGATGAACTCATACACAATTATTTTGGCATGACAGAATGCTGCAAATTGGCGCATGCGATGAAGACAGGGCTCACGAAGCCTGAAGACAGAAAACACAAATATGGCCCAGATAGTCTAGTAAATCCCCCACTCAAAAGGAGGAGGTGATAGGTGTTGAGTTTATTTGATATATCACTAGATATTGCACGCTCTCCCATTACATGACAAGGTACTACGCAGTTTATTCCATTGCAGTTTGCCACCTGGTATAACAATGTAAAAAATTCAAGGAGCAATTATTTGGAAAAGTCATATGAATGTTCAAAAAATATATGGAAGATGATTATGCCTGTGAGTCCTTTCCTCACACTTGCACTTTACAGGGCAGGTGTCAAAATTTCAATTTGTATACGTAAGAATTACGGAAAGGTTTAGATTTTCAATATGGAATATTCATCCCCGGCAAGTACCAAATGCCTCAGCTTTACAGATACTGGAAAAGCACTTCATCTACCACTCTTTGTGAGCTCCACTCCTAGTCCTAATAACCTCCAAACTATATAAATACAAATCACTGCAGTAATAGTTATTTTTTTCAGCACTTTGTGTGATGGAAACAGGCAGGAGAGTTATACAAGTTCCAATCTGTTAGCCACATCTGAAATTCCTGCTTCAGAAAATTTTTATATTGATGAACACTTTTTTTGTGCCTTGATCTGTTTGCACTTTATCAGATATCAGAGCAGCAATATAATAAACTAAAATGTGTGACTTGCCGGTGCCCAAGGAACAACAGGTTTAGGGTTTAAAAAACCAGAAACAGTCAATAAGACACTTTGTACTTGCTTTTTGTTTCTTTGTTTTGTTTGGTGTTTTTTGGAGGTTGCTTTGGGGTTTTGGGGTTTTGTTTGTTTGTTTGTTTTTCCTGCATCACTGGAAATAAAGTACACATTACCTTGTCATGGAGAAACAAGCAATATCTAACTATACTAGAAAAGGATGCTTTCCTTCTGATTTACTCTGCAGTTATTCTATGCATGCTAAATCCAAGTTCCTTCTGCCAAGCTTCCTCTGGGATCATCTATAATTCTTAAATAATGTTGATTCGTGTGGTGGTAAAAGTATTTATAGGGAAACAAGAAAGATTATGCCTCAGTGAAAGAAGATGGGTTAACAGAAAAACACTGTCCCACACAATTGAAAAAGGCAGTTCAGTTCCAGTGGTGCACAAAATCAAAATGATTTGTCAGATTAATAGAAAACTGATTGATATGGCTAAGAGAAAATGGAAGAAAAAAGGAGGGCCATGGCTAAAATTCTGCTCTTCTGGAACCAGAGAATCCTTCCCTTTTAGGATTCATGTTTTTAAGTGCTGCTGGGGAACTAGCTGGGCAGCTGGGGAGCCAGGGCTTGGTTCAACAATGAATCTAGACAAGTCCTTTTTTCACAGCTGAAAAAATATAATTTCCTTCTCACTTGTCACTAGTGACAACACATTAGTTAACATAATTATTTGGGATCAAGACTATCACTGCTTAAGTCTTTCTTCTGTGTAGGACTTTTGGGAAAATCAAATATGGCCCTGTAGCATCACTGAGTGGGAGAAAGGGAGTCTCAAATGCCAGTGAATACTTAATATGATCCAGATGAAGCTATAAATAGCCCTTCCAGGAGAGTGCCCTTGTGCTTACTCCTCAGCTCATGTAGCTGCTTTTGCCTTTAGATTGTGTGAGTACAGCTAGCCCTCTTTCCAGCCCTCCATCCTCCCACAGAACCTACAAAACAAGGTAAGGCCTGATGGCTGTGGGACTACATCCAGGGACCTCTACATTGTCTGTAAGCAGTACAGTGGCAGTGGTGTTGGAGAAAAGTCAGGGGGTGACCACATTTTGCCTGGATCCTATTCTGCAGAGTGTGGACTGAATGAGAAAATATTGAGCAGAGGAGCATTTAATTTGTACCTTCTGTCAGGGCACAAGGATGATTTAACCATGGAGTTGCTCAGTGCTGCTGAAACTGAGACAGCTGGGAGCTGAGAATCCAAGCTGAGGCACCCGTGGAATGTTAATATGGACCTGAGGATTATGGACTGTAGTTGCACAAATCTGAGACAGCTGCTAAATAAAAAACAAACAAACAAAAAAATCTGCATTTATAAGTACTGATCTGTAATTAAGGATGAACATAGCTGGCTTAAATTTTTATTTGAGGTTTTTCCTCTTCCTCTGTGATGCTGGACAAGCTGGGACACTCACTGATTGACCTATCTCCCATTTCTAGACTGGCATAGTAAAAGTTATAGATTCACAGAGGTACACTAACAGAGAAATTGTGTTGTGGTTTGAAGATTGTTGTTGGGCACGATATAAAAAAAGAATTGTTTTATACAATGACATCTATTATCATCTCTGTTAACCATACTGTGAGAATATCAGAGCAAAATTCATGGTAATGAATGGAAATCTAGCAGTGTTTGGTTACAGAATATCTTTGTTAATCTTCCTTGTGAGATATTTTTCCTTATGAGATGAGCATCGATAAAGCAATGTTGCTTTGCCCTTTTCATTGTCATGAGGCATGCCTAATACCTTCTGGTCCACAGTGTCCAGAGCTGGTTTAGCAGAGGATCCTCCTGAAAGTGTTTCAGAAAAGACTCATATGTGGGTATGTGTTTTCCTCTTTTACTAGTCTTCATCCTTGTACTGTAGATAAATAGGAACGTATGTACTATTTTCTTTACAGTTATGAAAACGCTAAAGTATTTAGGTCAGAAGTGGAAAAAACAAACCAGCCATGCATGGATGTGTACACCGATGCCCTCCCTCCTCTGCCTCAAGCCATTCTTCCTGCTGTGCCCCTGTTGTACACCAGAGAGCAGCACTCTGGTTTGGCCTCTGTGTATTCTCATTGACATGTACTCAACTGCTTCATGCTCTCTGTGTAGTCGGTTTTTTATTATGATAAATAACATTATCTGTCGCTTTTTTGGATAGCTTTTACCTAAGCATTACCTGCATTTATAGATTCTTTATTTTTGCTGCTTGTGGCTGGCTCCTTGTTAGTAGTAATAATTATACATGAAGGTTATGTAATATTCAAAGTGTTCCACAAATTATTGACCTTTTTGTATGAAATTCTGAATGCAAACACAATACTAAAAATCTCAGTTAAAAAACTAAATTTGTTTGGGTTGTTTTGTTTGTTTATTTGGGTGGGTTTTTTTGGTTGGTTAGTTGTTCTGTTTTCTTCCTCCTGGAATGTACTACCATGCTACAAAAGGATGCTCTGAATAAAACCTTCCTTTTCTCTTTTTCCTTCTTCAGCCTGCTGCATATTTTAGTTCTTCAGTGCTTCCTGGTTTTGTCTGGGTGAAATTTTTTTGTTGTTGTTTTGGTTGGTTTTGGGTTTGTTTTTTTAATTGCTGTCATGGATTTTGCTGAGATGGGACCATTTTCCGCGTAACAGTGTACATGCTTCTTCCTTGGCTGACTTCCTCTGTTAACACATTTGCTATTATCTTCAGCAAGGTCCTGGACTACACTAGCACTGCTGTTACTTTCATTACAACGCCACTGAAGAGCCCTAGTTGGATATTGCACCACAAAGTAATTTAAGCTAGGACAAAAGGTAGCATGTGGCTTTAAAATTGTATTAACATTTGGCTCCAAAATTGTACTAATATTTAGAAAGGCCAAATAATTTTTTTTTCTACTTTATTTCTTTTTCTAAAAGGTGATCTTTAGCAAACTCTGGTCATTGATCACAACATAATATAGAACATCTTCCAGCATAACTCTTTGGTAATACAGCAGAAGTGCTAATATTCCATTGCTCTTTTCCTTTTTGTTATCCAGGATCAGATTGATTTTAGGTGCCTGGTAAGAATGAAGTGAGATTGTGGTCAGAAGTGGAAAGTGGAACTGAAGCTAATGAAGTGTACTACTGAGCCTGGTGAGTCTGGTTGTGGCACCTTGAATGCTGTGTCTAGTTCTGGGCCCCTCAATTTAAGAAAGATGTTAAGATGCTCCAGTGTGTCCAGAGAAGGGCACCAAGGCTGGTGAGGGGGCTGGAGCACAGCCCTGTGAGGAGCAGCTGAGGGAGATGGGGATGTTTAAGCCTGGAGAAGAGGAGGCTCAGGGAAGATCTTAATTGCTCTCTACAATTACCTGAAAGGAGGTTGTAGCCAGGTGGGGGATGGTCTCTTCTCTCAGGCAACCAGTGACAGAATGAGGGGGCACAGTCTTAAGCTGTGCCAGGGAAGGTTTAGACTGGATGTTAGGAAGAAGTTCTTTGCAGAAAGAGTGATTGGCCTTTGAAGTGGGCTGCCAAGGGAGATGGTCACCATCCCTGGAAGTGTTTAAAAAGAAACTGGATGCAGCACTTGGTACCATGGTTTAGTTGATTAGACAATGCTGGATGATAAGTTGGACATGATGATCTTGAAGCTCTCTTCCAACCTGACTGATTCTGTGATTGATTCTGTGGTTTTGTGATGGTCCATAATTCCAGTGAAGAATGGCATTGCCTGCTTTTATCCTAGATTTTCAGGTCTTCTCCAACAACCAACAAGGGACATTTTGGGAAAAAGACACCCTGGCAACAGCACAAAGATGGTCATCAGTGTTGCTATGGTAGTTGTCGTAGTATAAGATGAAAACAAATCTGTTTTCACAAGGAATATCATTATGGCTTTCAAATAGCCTATCTAGATTTTCCTAGTCTGTTCCTGCTATCTTCATTACTTACTACTGTGCATTAAGTATTACGTAATGTCTGTGACTTGTAAATATTTGATTAAAAATTCAAATACCTGTAAAATTCACAGTCAAATATTAGCTGGAGCTACATTGAAACACAGATGTTTCTTGCTGGAATTAGTTCAGAAAGCTAGATTTAACACCATGACTTCCCAGCAAAATGGTTACAGACTCCTGAAGGACAGGCATATGGTTGGGACCCGTCACTCCTACAATGTCCTCCAGGTGTACTCAGGGAAATCTTATGAATCTTGACCACAGTACTTGAAACCTTTTCATTGGTAATGGACTTATGTCTCTCAGTCCTACTAACATCTTTTCCCTGTCATCCTGCTTACAACTTTCCCCTCAGTTGCAGGTGTGCTATACCTACCCTGCTGCACCCAGTGAATTTAATAACTCTCCTCCCACTGCTACACACCCTGTTCTTTGGCTCTTTACATTCCTCCTCCTACAGAACCTTCTGCCTCCATTGCCCTGCTCCCCTCCATAGCTCTGGATCCAACACAGGTAACTCTACCATGGTGTCTTTCACTGAGTATGTCACGAACTAGGAAAAAATGAGCTTATTAAGAACATTTAAAATAATTCCATTGGTCACATATTGGTAGTGCTTTTAAGGTACCTTAGAAGTGCTTTCAAAGTCCATCATGTTGTACCTATTAGCACAGGACTGTTTCCCTTATACCGCAAATATCAGACAACAGTGCATTCAAGTCGTATTAATCTCAAAGAGATTGAGCAGCAACTTCCAAGTGTCATGTATTTCACCACAAACCTTGTGCCCAAAATACCTAGAAAATGTGAGCTCAATTAGCACTCTCCTATATTTCTTGCACTTATTCCTGAATAAATGGCTAAACTTTCCCACTCACTCAAAACAGCAGGCAACTAACAACAGAAAATATCTTGCTTTCCTCCCCTTAGACCTCCTATGCAATCATTTTCCCTGCTCCCTGAGCCCATGGATCAGTGACAAAACCTCCAATATTATAGCTGAGTTATAGCTGCAGAAATGTCAGCGCCATTACTAACTTATCTGCCCAGAACAACTAGCGCCTGCTTCCCTATTTGGCTAAATAGTCTTGCCCTCACCTTACCTCAACATTTCCTGCACATAAAGATAAAGCTTCATGTCTATGCCTGCCAGCCCACTGCTGTGACAGAAACCAATAGGAAAAACATCAGCCAGCAACTTGAAAAAGTTGGCTGCTCACTGCAAAGACCTTTGGAATGCAAAGTTTGCTCATTGCAACAGCACTTCCAGGCATATTAACATAGGTTGGAAAGGACTTACTACCTTTAGTCTCCTGGGTCTGACAAGATTATATTTTAAGGAGGGAACTGTTTATTGGTGATAGATACTGGGGAAAAAAACCAAACCCTTGGTTACATTTTGAACTATGAGCAGGATTTAACAAAGGCATTTCCCTTATCAAAATGTCTTGCAAAATTTGAGGGTGAGGAAATGGTTGGAGAAGTTGTAACTTTTCAGAACTGCAGCTAAACATGTGAAAATGCAGCCCAGGAACTGGCAGAGAAATGTCTTTCCATGAGCAGGGAGTTGACTGAGAAACCTTACAATGACCCAGCAATCGGTGGGAAAGGACAGGGAGATTAATGTGATTCTGAACAGACAGGCAGCCCTTATGGAAAACATGCTACACTGAAGCTTCCCTCCCACTCTCTCCTTTCCTTGGCACCATCCTACAGCCACGAGTGGCTCCATTTCTAGATACCTAGGCCTCCAAAGAGTCATCAGACTGGAAAAGCAAGATGCTTGAAGATCCAAACCACATCTCTTTCTCTCAAGGCTCTAACCACAGCAGTGACTACCTCAGATCCCTCCAAGCCAAACAAGATTTTGATGCTGCCACAATATTGCTCCCGGATCTTCAGATTCTTTTAGGTCATCAAACAGAAAACCCATAGCTACAAACAGCTGTAGCCTGTAATTCTCAGAACTGTGGGAGCTGTCTGCATTGCACTGTCACTGATAAGTTTGAATCATAGTTTTTACCCTATTTTCCTTTTTTTCCCCCTTCTTTAAATTAAGTTTATAGTGCTCACAGTATGTATTCACTGTTTTCTCATGTTTGCATCTTTCTACTTTCTATTTTTCAGAAAAAAACCCCAAATGCTTTTAATTATTGCTGTAATTTCAGCTTGTATTCAATATTAGTGGCTTGAAGCTATTAAAAAACATAAATCTTTTTAGACACACTTGCAGGAGCTGGAAAGATTATGATCCAGTTTAATGTCCTTCAAAAGCTATCTAACTTAGACAGTCCAATCAGTGTCATCTTACCAACTTTGGGAAAGTGCATGTTCCAGTGCCAGCCTGATATTATCCAGGTAATTATTAAGATAATAGTTGTTTATTGTTTTGGTTGTTGCTATTATTAGTGTTGTTGTTACTCAGTAAATATTTTATCAAGAAAGGTAGAGCATGTAGTAATCAAGGAGAATGTAAGACAAATTGACAGTCACTGTATTAACAGGCTAACCAAGCCTGGACACAAACCCAATAATGTCACCCAATCATCCACTGAGTTAAATTGGCTGCCTGATAGTATTTTTGGTACCAAATAGTCTCTCAGATAATGCTTGGGCACAATTCAGGTAGCACAAGCAACAGATCACCCATCTATTTCTTTTGGAGGAGTGACAAAGCCCTACAATATTAATATGAGTCATGCCATGCCAAATGGCCTCAGGGACAAATAATGGTCCTTGGCCCATTTAATTTCCTAGTACAGATGTTGTTCCTCTCCCTGAAGTGGACTTGAGACCTCATATTCATCAAAAATAGAATGAGCCATTGCAGCTCAAGCATTGTGCATCAGATCATTACTAATCATTCTGGAGCTGCCCGATTAATCCTTTGTTATCTGGACCTTCTGCCGGCACCCTGTCACTGCCTCTCATCCTAATCCTGCAGCCTAACCCTTTCCCATCAGGTAACACTCAGTTAGACTGCCCAGAAAGTCACTGCGTGGAATGTCTTCAGCACTGTGCTGTGAGAGTACTCATTCTGAACTGGGAAGGCCTGTAAGTAACATGTCATAGATGTATGAGCAGATTGTTTCCCATCAGATTAAAAAAAAAAAAAAAAGAGATACAGAGAAAGACTGGGCTAAAAGGCTTTTGACTTTGATGTCCTGCACCCAGAAGTTACAAAATGAAGCAAAGTGAGATTCACAACTGTCATAAAGTCCGTACTATGTATTAAAAATCTTCTTTCACATGATACCTCTCATCTGGGATGAGTCTCGGTTGATATTTAGGACCAATATTGAAGCTGATCACAATTGTCCCAAGCTGCATGCACCTCCTTTACCTATCTGCATCATACCTTTCAGCCTGCTCCAAAGTGCCAAGTGTTTTCCTGAAGGGTCCTTCTAGAAATTAGTTTACAAACGCATGTTCTCTGCTTCTGGAATTGTCTTGAAATACAGGTGACACAGAGAGCCCCACTGTTAAAGCACAAACTGGGCTGTGGACAAAACTTTGATTTGTGGCCAAAGATTGTTCTTCTCTCCAAGTAGGATTCTTGCTTTGTTCACTTGTTTCATTTATGTCTACCTGCCAGACTTGCTTTTATTTTCTTGTTTCAATTTTAGACTTCTACCCCAGAAAGTCATTGCCATGGTTTGCTGTACATGTAAGTCAATTTGTACAAAAAAGGCATCCCCCTCTTTCTCCACAGTCCAAACATGCTCCTTCATGTGTCCTTAACTGCAATTGTCAGTTCTTCTCCCATATCCAATAGTCTGTGAATGCTACTAGCATTCAGTGAACAAGTCACTGACATTATATAGGATAGGACAAGAAATGAGTTTTCATTATTAAAACAAACAAACAAAAAAATTACCGTGTCCACCTAAGATCTATTTAGTTTCAGGTTAACATCCACCGTTGAAAATCATAATACCAGTTGTGAAAGTTTCTAAAAGTCATAAAGAAGTCACAGCAGTGCATGTGATTTTCTCTTTATAAGCAGAAGCTTGCACTTGTCTGACGGAATCTAGAGTTTCCATGCTACATTTATGTCTTCTGTCCTACTAAAAGACTACCTCAACTACTGGAACAAAGGCTACATGCTGGGAGGAACACATCTATCTTCATGATACATGTTTGGCCCAGAGCCTGAAGCCACAGCTCTATAGTTGGAGATGGTTCAGTAGATTTGGTAGAATGGCTGTTAAAATTGACTGCCAAGTCCTGAGCCAGCTGCTAAAAGCTGCCTCCAGCAAACACTGCTTCTGGTGATTTCTGTCCTCTTTCATCATCTTCAGAGCTTGCTCTTCCCTCTGCTGCCATTCACTTGTTTGTGCTCGGGTTTGGAGTCCTGGGTGCACCATATGAGCCTATCTGTGCCTACAAAGCTCTCACCACCTCTAAGTCTCTCTTGACTTTGTCTGCATGGCTTCTGTGACCCTTTTGGCCAACTATTGGGTTTGAAGAAGGATGCAGCCAGACCAGCTCTTTCACTGGGAGGTAGCAGACATTGAAGACTCTGATGGGAAGACTTGAAATGCTTTCTCTCCTTTAGAGCAAAGGAAAAGAAGCTAATTAAAACCAGTGAACTGGGAGAGGTGCTAGCTGCTGCCTCACACATTGGGTTTATAGGCTGAGTCTTGTTCTCTTTAGGCTTCCAGATTTTTCTCAGTTACTATTTCTCCTGCCACATACTCACTGTTTCTTCTGTCACACACTCACTACGTGTGCCTGCCTTTTGGAAGTACTTTTCTACCATCCTGCACTTCATCAGTACAATAATTATTTCAGGCTTCCTTGTTAGACATAGTGAGCTAGTGTGAGGCACAGAGAAGTGAAAGGAAGTCTTCTTTTTTATTTCAGTAAGCTTTGTATGAAGTATTTTGCCTTTACGAATCCTGCTTTTTCCTTCTCTTCTTTCACTCACTTTGATATTCAGCATGTGTGTGAGTGTGTGACTGTGTGTTTGTGTTCTCTTTCTCCTGGACTTTTAGTGCTGGGAAGGATACAAATTTGGGAGATAAACTCTAAAGACATCGTTGATGAAACACTGAAGCCAATTCCATGTTTTAATCCTGCATAAATTATCCTGGAACACAGCCCGCATTTATGATGTGTGAGAGAATAGAAAAATAATGGGATTACTCAGAAGTTTCTGATGATTATAAACATATGGTGCAGGATGGTATAAGAACAAAACATACCGAGGGAAATATCATCAGTAAATGAAAGGTTAATAATGGAAAAAGTAAGTCTGGAACCTCATATGTGGCCTATTATCAAACACTACTGACATGAAAGAATTCCTGCAGAACTGTTAAAAGTGGACAGCTAGTAGTTTAATGATTGTAGCAAGAAAACTTTAAGGCATTGGAAAGGAAACTATATGATTATAAAAGAACTCATCACATATTTAAGCCTCTTATGAAAAATGGTAGTTTTATGCCTGAGGTTCCGGACTGGGACTCAGATCTTGATTTATTTCCCAGTTCTGCTATAGATTTCCTCTGTGACCTTGGGCCAGTTACTTTGGGAGAAACAATCTAAAGCTCCTAAATGACTTATGAAACCAAGTGGCTTTTCCAAAAGGGGTATAAGAAATGACGAGCATGTGGGAACACAGACTGTAGCCAGGGCTGTCCCTAAAATGAGTGTACAGACCCATTGCTTTCCAGTTCTGAGGACTATCAGGCTGTCATGCTCCAGGGAAGATGGCTGCCTTCTGGACACCCTGCAAAACAAGCAGGAGATGGCATGAGAGAGATCAGCTGCCATCTGACCTCCGTGCATACTGTGGAGGCAATATTGGGAACTGATCCCTCTCATGGTTTCCTGCTTCTGCTGTTTTCACTGGTAGCTCATCTCTGGGGGTAACTCAGGTGTGATGTCTGGATTTGTGCAGGCAGGAAATGTGAGGAATGACATGGTCAGTAGGCTTACCTCGAGAAATACAGGAGCTTCTGTCTCTTGACATCCTGCTTCATTCAAAAAAAAAAAAAAAAAAGAAAGAACCAGGAACAACTACCACTCTCAAGGCCAAATGTGGGAACCTTCCACCTGGTTCATTGCCCACCCATGACTCTTAGACTCAATGCTCAAAACTACTTCCCCAATGTCCAAGGGAAGTGGGAAGAATGAGAAAGAGGTGCAGCGGCATGCTGCCCCTGCTTGGCTCCAATCTGTGAAGCTGAACCATAGCCAAAATACAGAGCTCTTCTTTTCTTGCTTAGATACAAGTATCAGGATTAGGAATTAAATAAGTGTTTATTTGTTTGCCAGTGCTGGAATTAGCTTCCTAAGGAATCTTACATAGCAATCACACAAGCATGTGAACTTGAAACACCTAAGTGTTACTGCCTCTGGATCTCAGACAGCTTTGAGAAATGGATCCTTTTTGCTGTTCCCAGCTTGTGAAGTACAAATAGCAATAGCAGAATGTTTTGTGTCTCACTCATCTTCTATGAGTCCATGCTGTACATAATCTCACAACTCATACACAAAATAGGAATGCAAGAAGCAATAAGCCTGTAATGTAAGTAGGAGAGCCAAGGATGGATGTGGACTCTAGCTTTCCATATGCTATAGCAATGATGAAAGGATCTTACAGGCATTTCTTTCTCCACCTTAATATGTAGTATGGTCGTAACTCAGAAACTGCTTTGGACAGGGTTCACAAACTGCCTGTGTCTGTGTAAAGTCAGCTGAAAGTAAATAATATACTTTCCACTTCAGTCTCTTGGATATCTCCATTTGCCATGGTTTGTTTCATTCTGCATGTAAGTATATGCAGCTTAAGGTATGCAGTAGATCACAAAGGTGAAGAGTATCAGGTTTCTGAGAATCAAAAGTGACCTAGCAGAGAATCTCTCTTAAAAGCATGTATTTTATTGTCAGTGGTTTCAACATAAGCAAAAGATCCATATGAAACACTGAAAAAAATATAGTTTAAAGAGGTAAAGGTAGATACTTACCATTCAAAATGGGGTATTTTAACAATGTTTGCTGATAGGAGTGGAGAAGTACAAAGCAATTCAGAAGCTACCAGTTTTCATTTTATCATTGAGGTAAATATTTTCACTTTCACTAAACTTTTTCCACCTATGAGTTTTCACCTATACCTCTCCCTTCTCAGCAAAGCCAGCGAAGGCTGATCTCACTGCTAGCTGGGCTTGATGCAGTAGGGGAAAAGCATTACAAGTATTGTCTGCTGCAAACTTGCACTTCATCAGTTTTTTGACTCTTTTGGTTCAGAGTAGGAACAATTTTGCATATCCAAATAGCAAAAGTCCTGGATAACAGGTTAGATTCCACATTCAAAAATGAAATAGAAAGTTTCTGTCACTGTGACCTTCTGTATCTGCTTATACAATCAATGTGATCAAAGCAGTCCTTCTCTTATTGGACAGGATTCTCTTCTGGAATATTTCCACAGGACTGGAGACAGCTGTTACAAAAACATATTGTAAAAAGCTGCAGGAAATCTGTCTGTAACTGATGCTTCTCCCAAGATTGAAGATTTGAGAGGATCTTACTGTCTCCTGTAAGTACATGTCTCTTTACATTTGATGTATCTCCTTCTAGAAGAGAATCCTTTCAGTGACAGTTTTTCACCGGTATTTGTCTGAAATCTTTGTTCAAATTCTCTTTTTCTAGATCTGTTGGGTACTGTATTTGTGACAAACTACCACTGACTCGTAAGCTTCTAGGTCAAAGGTGTCATCCCATCTGACCTTGGACATAAGACACAGCACAATTTCAGTGATTCCTGTAGAAAGCTTGCTGCTTCTGATCGACGTATTTGTCCTTTAGAGGGTCAGATTTGCTAGGGATTAGACTGGCCCTGCAAGGGCTGCCTCTATCGTTACTACAAAGGCCAGGGAAACAGCTGAGTAGTTGTGGTGACTCTTTCTGAATGTCCTGCTCATTCTGGAATCACAACATCAAAGAATGTTAAGGATTGGAAGAGACCTCAAAAGATACAACCCCCCCGGCAGAGCAGGATCACCTAGAATAGGTCACACAGGAATGCATTCAGGCAGATTTTGAATGTCTCCAGTGAAAGAGACTCCACAACCTCTTTGAGTAACCTGTTCCAGTGTTCTGTCACCCTCACAGTGAAAAAGTTTTTTCCTTATGTTTTTGTGGAACCTCCTATGCTCCACCTTCACTCTTTACAGCATCACAGAATGTAAGGGGCTGGAGGGGACCTCAAAAGATCACTTAGTCCAACCCCCCTGCCAGAGCAGGATCACCTATACTAGATCACACTGGAATGCATCCAGACCGTTCTTGAGTATCTCCAGAGAAGGAGACTCCACAACCCCCCTGGGTAGCCTGTTCCAGTGTTCTGTCACCCTCACAGGGAAAAATTCCTCCGCATGTTTACATGAAACTTCCTATGCCTCAACTTCCACCCATTGCATCTTGTCCTGTCATTGGGCATCACTGAGCAGAGCCTGCCTCCATCCTCCTGCCAAACACCCTTTACACATCCGTAAACATTGATGAACTCACCTCTCAGTCTCCTCTTCTCCAAGCTAAAGAGCTCCAGCTCTCCCAGTTTCTCCTTGTAAGAGAGATGTTCCATTCCCTTAATCATCTTTGTGACTCTGTGCTGGACTCTTTCAAGCAGTTCTATGTCCTTCTTGAACTGAAGGACCCAGAACTGGACACAGTACTGCAGATGTGACCTCGCCAGGGCAGAGTAGAGGGGCAGGAGAACCTCTCTCGACCTACTAGCCACAGCTCTTTTAATATACCCCACAATGGCATTGGCCTTCTTGGGCACATTGATGTCTGATGGTCAGCCTGTTGTCCACCAGAACACTCAGATCCCTTTCTCCTATGCTTCTCTCCAAAAGGTCAGTCCTCAACCTTTACAGGTACATGGGGTTGTTGTTTCCCAGATGCAGGACTCTACCCTTGTCCTTGTTGTATTTCACTAAATTTCTCCCCACCCAGCTCTCCAGCCTCTCCAGATCTTGTTGAATGGCAGACCAGCCTTCAGGTGTCAGCCACTCCTCCCAGTTTTGTGTCATCAACAACCTTGCTGACAGTGCACTCTTGTTCCCTCATCCAGGATGTTGATGAATATATTGAATAGTACTGGAAAAACTATCCAACCCAATTAATTTTCTATTTATTCTTTCTTAAAATATTACTGTATATAAATTACCCAGTAGCACCATACAAAGTGTAAGGATACTGAAAACACTGGCTTTGTATCAGGATTTTACAGTGCAGCCAAGAACTGGTGTCATCTAAGTATCAAACTGTGCTGAGATACACTAATGTAGTTCCAGGGAATTGAGATGTAGTGAAATCACAGACTGTGAAGCAGCACAGGTTCCCTGCCTGTAGACAGACCTTCTCTTTTCACAGCTCAGTGGAAGTCTATCTCTTTCTTCTGTAATTAGCTGTGCATTGGTATTCCCTCACTCCTGCAGTGTGGAGGTAAATGATGATCTTTCAAGAGAGATCTCTGCAGAGTATTACTCTGTCATTGACTGAAGCATAAAATGCAGTGCACATTGACTTCATTGCTGTGGTTTTCTTTCCGGGCACAAAGCTGCATACTCTTCCCATTGCGGACTCCCATGTCTGTGGGAACTCTGAAGAGTGTTTCCCAATGTAGATAGTTTAGTGCCCAAAACTTACATACCAGAATCTGTTTCTAGTGAACAGGGTTTTGAGCAAATGGTTTTAGGAACCATTTTGAGAGATGTTGAGCACTTCCAACAGAACATCATAGGCTTAATGTTTTGACATAGTCAGCTATCTCTTTGCATCTCCTCCACTATCTTCAGTCTATTTTCTTTCTTTATTCTATTATGTGGCAATAGACTGAAGTAAGACCATCATTGCTCATCATGTTTCCTTTATACTTAAACATTCTAAATTCAAGATCTGAGATGGTAAATATGGCAAATACGTTTTTAATTTGACCTGATAGATAACAATATCTAAGGACCTTACAACAGTCCCTAGCAACAGAAGTTCTTACTTCAAACTTATTTGCTGTTTGTGAGAAATATAAATCACGTCCATTTTAGTCTGTATTTCTAATTCTCAATTTATTTGATTCAGGAAGACTGAGGAGTTTTCCTGTCTTTCAAATTTAAACAATTAATTCTGTTCATAGATTCATTTATTCCATAGTCTGTGAACTCCTCTAATAAGGTCATATGTTGTAGATTCTTCTTCAAAAGGAATGTAGAATATTTTAAAGTGATTGAACTGTGATTAAGTTGCAGGTCTACGTGACTGACAGAAACATTCATCTTATTCCATTTCAAATAAATGGTCAGACCCTGTTGGAAAAATATAATTTAAGAACAAGCTACTTGCCTTAATCCAGATATAGCTAAATTATATAACAGTGTCTAATCAGGTCAAATTTTCTGACATCTTCTCAGGTTAAAATACAATTAATAAGTTCTTAAGTCTCTTGCTTGTTTGTTTTGTTGTTGTCCAATTCTGTAACTATGAAAGAGACAGTACAGATTTCAGTTAATGCAAGTAAAAGCCAATTAGGTAAAAGAGAATCCCAGATTTTAACAAGTGTACTACAGTCTCTCTAGAAAATAGGTCAGCTGAAACTTTCAGAACTAACTGCTTCTGAAAGTGGAATAGTTATTACTTACTGCCACAGGCTCCTCTGATCTTCCTGCAACTCTACATTGGTCTGTTTACTAATGTTTTCTTTTAAAATGGAGCTCCTCTGTGCCTCACTCCACACTTTTTCTTCTTTTTTTATTAATGTGTTCAGTAATTAGAGAATAGAAAAGACTGAAAAACAAAATGAGATTATCTGTGATTTATATATTAATTGAGAGCTCTGTAATTCCTTGTATTCATTTAGATCTCTTGCACTACAGGCTAACTGCAGACTATGTACTTTCTGTCTTTCTCAGTATTGAATGTGGAATCAGAGAATATTAGTAAGTGGATGAGTGAATTACATGAATAAGAATGAAACTCCACAAGCACTGAAGAGAAAGATATTGATAGCTATCTATGTTTGCCTTACAGAATATACTTTTTTTTTTTTTTTTTTTTTGTCTCAAGATTTTCACAGTTCCTCAGAGAATCTTATCAGGTATCTTGTTCAGGGTTTCCCTCTAAATAAAACAGTTCCCTGTTTGTATTTACATTATTTTGTGTACAGGACAGACAGTGGAATGCACAATGTGAATTTCAGGCACTTACTGAACCAGTCCTCCTAAGTAAAGGGATTAAGTTTCCAATTTCATCAATGGAGACAGGTTTCCTTTAAAATCAAAGGAGTGAAAGTATAAACTTGACATGACAGTAAAATAAAGTGCTGTCTTAACTGAATTTGGACACAAAGTGAATAGGAAAAAAAACCACCCCAAAACACAAAAAAAACCCCAAACTAACATCATCTGATCAGAAAAGATGCAGAAAACTAGATTTGTGCTGAGACATCTGGAGATGACCCAAACTTTACATGTTTGGAGACGATGTATTAAATAAGTCCAAAAGAATTAACAGAGTTATATCTCCCTAAAATGGTCTTGAAAAATCTCTTAGGAATTTAGCAATTGCTGATGTATCTAAGTCTATTATAAAGACTTCTGTGCTCTTCATTGGGTCTGTACAAGAGAGGAAACCTTCACAATAAGGATTTGTTCTAAACCCTTCTCTTTGCCTCACTCATGCATCCAGGTAAGTGTGGGACATGTCGAAAAGGTGTTTTATTCCTGGTGTCCTGAGAAATATCAATGGAGTACCAGCTCCATTCATTCTAGAGGTACTGAAATGCATTAAGTTTATGTTGTGTGTGTCTAACAAGAAGGATTGAATTCTGTCCTCTGCTGTTACACAACAACTCCAGTGAAAAGGTTTTGGTTAACAGTTTTCTTAAATCAGAGAAAGCATAAATGTCCCATACATACAAACATTTTGCAAACCTGAACAACATTCAACAGTGGATTCAACTCTGGACTATAAAGACTAGGTGGAGAGCTATATGCAGTGCCCACTTCTCAAACCTTTGTAGCATGTTCCTCTTTGCATCCTCTTCTTGCTCAGCAAATACATGTTTTTAATTTGTACAAGAATTCTGGCTGATAAATGGGCAATAAGCGATCTTGATTGGCAAAATATTCCAGGAGAAATAGAGCGGAGGGGGATTAATTTTGCGGGCTTTACATGCCCCCTGGTGGAAAACGCTCAGCCTAGCTGCTAAGGACTTCACGAAAAACTGTCTCTTACAAACGGATGTGTGGTCATGAAACATATCTGAGTCACATTCTCATTTGAGGCACTGCACTATTATCAGTGTATAGTCCATGCATAAGAACACACAAGATCCCGAGTTACAAATGAGCACCTGGACTCATTTAAGTGCTGCTAGCATGATGTACATTGCTCGTACGGTATAAATTGCTGGCCTAAAATTTCGTGCAGGCAAATGATGCCAAGCTCTTAATATATATAAAATGAACTCTAGTAACTTAAGCAAAATAATCACAATTTTCCCCACAGTCTTTCCAGGATTTCAATCTGGAGGGTTTTGAAGGATACACAATACCTTGTTACAAACCATATAATGTTTTTAAAAGAATCCAACTGACAACCTTGGCTAACATTGTATCTTCTATCTAGATTACTTCAATATGTCATGTCCATATCACACCACTCTGTCCATGGTCCCAATGCCAAGGATTTCTGTCCTGTCCAACCTTTGCATCTGGAAGTAATGAGCTTAATATTCTGGCTCTACCTCTATAAAAGCTATGTCACAAAAAAGTAGCAGTCTTACAAACTGTTGTATACCCTGAAGACAAATTTAAGATCCGCACAGCCTCTCAAAGTCCCACTCAGATTCATTTAAAGACAACTTTTCCACTCTACTCCCATAAGACCTACAGTATACTACAAAACTGTGAGAGCAATCTGACAGCCATTTATGCTTAAATTCTGTCCTAGACATGTCAAAGGACTGTGCTTAACAGATAATGAAGGGATAGGATATTCCTTAGGGGCAAAACATTATGTTAAAAAAATTTGCTTTTAAGATGTCCATTCTTTTCATTTCAATCCTCTGAAAGGGAACAGAAGTTCTTCGTTTTCAAGTCTTTTCTCATGTAAAGTGTGTAAAGTAAATGCAGCTTCTCTAGGAGCTCCTTGTGTGCTGGAAAAGCAGAGAGGCAGGTATCGCCCATCAGCTTGAGCTTTAGTGTTGACTCCACATTCATCATCACCACAACTTGGCAGATGAGAGCATCAGCAGTGCTCTCTTCGCTGCTATTTGTCGAGAGATCGAGACCTTTTCTGAGGAGGGTCCACCTTTAATCTCGTTTCTTTCAATTTTCTTTCTTTTCCACAGGGTAAGAAGGGTGGGATATCAGTCTGAGGAGAGGCTTTATAAGTCACATAAGAAATACCAAAAACTACCATAACACCAAATGTGAGTTGTTTTCATTATCTCATAAGCCATTTTGTGTTTCATTTTCTAGTGTTATCAGCAGTCTGCAAAAATCTGGAATCCTGAGCCAAAATGTGACAGCATTACTCAGACACCTCACCCAGGCTGCATAAATTTACAGAGGGAAAAGTATCTCACCTATCTTAGGCACCAATTTTAGGATGGGATGAATTTTCAATTGGAAGTGCCTCTCTCTGCACATTAGCTACAGACAAAGATAGCCTTGGAATTGTATTTAAATAACTAAAATATAGTGGTATCAATCCCATTTTTTATGCCAGGTTTGAAAACAGAACTCATTGAGTCAGCTCTTACGTCTGTCATATTCTTACACCATTATAAGAATTAGTTTTCTCAATCCTTGACTATTTTAGTTGCATCTAAATTGAACTCTTCAGCATTTAAAACTTTGCTCAGTGCCTCTAAAAATAGAAACCCATTTTAAGAATATTGTCTTACTCCTCACCAGGAAGATGTTCAGGTATAGGCAATTTAATCATGTGTTCTTTGAACCAATGTTATATTGTAGCTGGCCAGAAAAAAAACAAACAAATAACAAACAAATGAAAAAAAAACCCTGAAAAATACAGTAGTTCTGAAACCAAAATGCTTTCTGCAGTTTTGTTAAATTTGCTGAAATCCAGTTTTGACAGATAGCAATTTGAAACTGGGCTTCTAACACATCCTTTCATGAGTTTTTCATGCTTAATGTTCCCGTGACATATTTAATTTTGTGTTCTTAACACAATTAAAAAGTCAACCATAATAAAATGTTTCTCTGAAACATTTCAGTTGATATAAGATATTTTCTTAAAACTTTCTCTTTGAAATGATTTCAAATTTTTCAGTTGTGCCTAACTGGCCTAAGACCAAATCTGAAAATCCTCTGCAAATTTTTTTTTTCTACATTTATTGTTTATATTCTGCCAAGAGTGTGTCAATCATAAACCTTTTAGAAAAGCTGAAAGAAAAAGAGATTCACTGTTCCTCAGAGAGGATTTCTCACTTACTGGACTACTAGTACCAAAATGCTTTTCTTCATTTGAAACTGGAGAGAAATTGGTGACATTTTTCATGTCACCTTGCAAAGTTTAAACTGAATAGAAGACATTAAATGAAATGCTACAATTTCTGAAAGTACAACTGTGTTAGCTTATAACAGCCAAATGCCTGACTGGTTAAAGGTGCTCTCATTTGCTCTGAGGGGCATGTACAAGAAACCAAACCTAATGTATTTCTACATAGCTATAAAGTCAGAGACAACAGGTTGGATATGTTTATTTGTTAGCATCCTTCTAAGTTTTCAAGTACAAATTTGCTATAAGAAGTCAGGTACCTCAGCTTACTGAGTTCATTTTGTGCTGCTTTGTAGATCACTTCATAGCAGTGGAAATTGATGTGTACCATCTGGAGGGTCTTCCTAAATATTTCCCCTGAGAAGATGGACTCCCTAGTTGTAAAGTCAGCAGAGATATCTTTGCTATCTGTGACATGTCTGCTGTGCTGCCTGGCATGAGGGAAATGGGTTTATTTACAGAGAAGATGGAGGATATGGAGAGAGAGGCATTTTTGCTGCCTCATTTTCCCATAGCTTATGAGTTCAATTCACTGGTAGTATTTTGAAGGATTTCTCAGCAGTGTTTCATTTGAGTGCTGGTGGTGCTGCAAAGCAATTTTCAGCCACTGTTTTCCTCTGCTTTTCTCACTAGCAGACTAGAACTTAGCCCAGAATGGTTCCCTTGCATTTAAACATCTTTGCTATTTTCTGCTCTCCAGATTGTCCTTCTGGGGTGCGTTGACAGAGGTGATTGACCTTGACTACAGCTGGACTTCAAAGGAGATAAGCACCTTGCTATGAGGTGCTCTGGCAGGCTGAGCTTAGTGAAGAGGTCTTCTGTTGCCATAGAAACTCCCAATGTATATGCAGTTCCTTGTCTTTGACATGTTTCCTTTATTTATTTTTTTTCTGCATTGTTTTGTTTTTGTTCTTTGTTGTTTTTTTTCTCCAAATGTGTTTCCTATTTCCTTTCTTTCAGGCTTCCTTTACTCAAAATACCTTAGAATCTACCATATCAGCAAAACCCCAAACCCTTAGCAACCAGCCAATCTTTATCCCACCCACAATACACATACTCACATGTAAATTAATCATAGAATCATAGAATCATAGAATAATAAGGTTGGAAGGGACCCCAAAGATCATCTAGTTCCAACCCCCTGCCATAGGCAGGGACACCTCCCACTAGTACAGCTCACTCAAGGCCTCATCCAACCTGTCCTTGAACACCTCCAGGGAGGGAGCAGCCACAACCTCCCTGAGCAACCTGTTCCAGTGCCTCACCACTTCCTCCTTACATCCAGTCTAAATATCCCCTCTGCCAGTTTAAACCCGTTGCCCCTTGTCCTGTCATTGCAAGACCTTGCAAATAGTCCCTCCCCAGCCTTCCTGTAGGTCCCCTTCAGATATTGGAAGGCTACTATAAGGTCTCCTCGAAGCCTTCTCTTCTCCAGGCTGAAAAGCCCCAACATTAATCATGTTTAAATTTCAGCTTTTGTTCAATGTCATAATGATCTGGTCATGCACTGAAATTCCATGACAGAAGCAAAGAGCAAAACCATTGATCGGGGGCCTAGAACAAGGACAGACTGAGGGAGATGAAGGTGCACAGCCTGGAGAAGGGAATGCTCCAGGGAGACCTAATAGCCACCTGAAGGGGACCTAACAAGAAGGCTGGAGAGGGCCTGTTTGCAGAGGCCTCTGGTGATAGGATGAGGGCCAATGGTTTTAAATCAGAGAAGAGCAGATTTAGGTTGGATGTTAGGAAGCAGCTCTTTACCATGAGGGTGGCAAAACACCAGAACAGGTTGCCCGGGGAGGTAGTTGAGGCCCCATTCATGGAGATATTCAAGATCAGACTCAACAAGGTTCTGAGCAACCTGATGCAGTGGAGGATGTCACTGCTTACTGCAGGGGAGTTCAATTGGATGACCTTTGGGGTCTCTTTCAACCCAAACAATTCTAAGACTCAGTGATTATCTCTTTCCAGAAGGGTTTATAGTACTAGAATAAAGAAAGAAAGGAAGATAGGAGAGACACGTGTGGGAGGAATAAGGAAACACCGAGGCAAAATTAGGTTTTATGGTTTGCACTATCTCTAAAATCTGAGCTAAATTATCATGCTTTGTTTGGCCTTCCTACCTGTATGTTTGCATTTGCTGGAGTTCAATTTTGACAATATTCATGCTCAGCATTTTTATAATAGGGAGTGAATTAATTAAATTACCCTGAGCATAAATGTGTGTTCAGGATTAAAATTATTTATTGTAATGATCGCAACTGTTCTGAGGGTGCTGTGAGATTTAGAATGGTCATTATTCCAAAATGCCAGAAGAGCAAACACCTATCTCTGAATGTTCTTCTGATATCAAATTATTTCTGCTTAGGTCACATACATTCACATTGCTAAACAGGTTACTTTTATGTACTACCGTTGAAAACTAAATACAACTGCTTTTCAAGTTTCAACTAATTTTTCAAGACTGTCTTTCAGAGGAAATGGAACCTAATGTGATTTAACTTTTTGGGGAGGTAGAGGGGGGTTAAATTCAGTCAATTTATGTTCATTATAAACAAATCCAAATTCCTAGCTAGTATGGTATGACTAACATATGTCACATACTACAGCATGTCTGGTGTACCCTTTAACATTTTAACAGTCCATCAGACATTAATGTGACTTAAACATCAAAAACAGGTTCATTTTGCCATTAATATCCTGAAACAAGAACATCTAATATACACATCCTGAGATTTAATCTGTAAACATAACCAAAAATGTCTGGACGAAGGGGGCTTGTTTATATTTCAGTAGTGCTACTTCCATGAAGCATGTGTCTGCTATCTTTAGTATCCAACTCTAGCATCCTACCATTAAGAAAGACCTAATGTCTTTGATACTGCTAGGGAGACTTATAAGTCTTTTGCTGACATACCAGTCCCTTTGTAGATCCCCTAAAGTTAAAGCTACTGATAAACATAACTTGTCTTATAAAGAGGGGAAGAATTTTAAAACCACTTCAAACATGCTCAAGACTTCCCTACTCATTTTTCCATGGTGTGAAAGCAGGTTCTGAAGTGCGCTGGAATTAAGAGGACATGCTTTTCTTTACAGAAGTAATGACTTGTTTAATAAACAAGAAGAGAAAGGGAAAAATGTGAAGACATATGCAGAGTGACAAAGAATATCTGAGGAAAACAATAAAATGCAAAAGAAATTTCAGTGCAGTCAAGTCTCTTTGTTTATTTTTCTATCATTACTCAGATAATTGGTTCTTGCATTGATGAATGCTCAGGGAGGGACATTTCTTAGGAATTAGTGTAGGACAAAGCACATGTGCACTGTCTCCAAACACACTGTATCTATCAACAGTGTTAGGAGTAACTGAAGTCACTACATTCAGGAAGAGAATGAGGAGAAAAGGGAAGAAAGAAAAAAAAAAGAATTGTTATACCCTTTGATATCAGTAAGATTGTTTAATCCAGCTCTTACGTAGATAAAACCACAATGTAATTGCAATGGAGTAAACTGCATTAGCAACTGTGGCCTTGGAAAACCAGCCAGATACATTCAAGGTCTAAAGATGGATATTTCAATGAAGGCATGTCTTAAATCAATCATTGCACTGGTGGAATTTGTCAGCAGCATGATTTTTCAAAGGAAATTACAGATTCAGCCGAACTTTTTACACCAGTGCATGTGTTTCCATTAAATTTTGGTCAGGACAGTTCTGCAAGATGAGGGTGGAATTTCTCATCAAAACCAGGCAAAAATAGCTAATGGGAGGGAAACTCCTTTGGCAAGGAACAAAAGCGAGGACTTCAATATGGTCTCCTGAGCAATCTTATTTCAGTATGAGAAACAGGGCAAAGGGCAAATCTGAACATGAACAGATGGTTATCAGTACAGTTAAACTGTTAGCATGGTCTTTGGCAATATTTTGGCCTGGGCTAACTACCTCTCTCCCAAAAAATGTCCCAGCACAGCAGAGGGGATACTTTGAGCCGGTATAGATGCAGCCAGCATGTCTTGGGGGGTAAAAGCAATTAACTGTGTCAATACAAGCTGTGCGAGCTGGCCTCAGAGCCGACAGCAGTCCCTAGTCAATTTCTTTTACTAGTACAGCTGCAATACAGTAGTCCCCGTGAGCACAAGGGGGAGTTATAAGATACTAGGGGGAAATACTTTTTATACTTTTTCTCATGCAATTTGCTGCTTTTTTTTTTTTTTTTTCTGGAATGGTCTCAACATTGCCCCAGAAAGACTGAAAATTATTTCTCAAACCGTGAGGTTTTTTTAAAAAATAAAATACTTGCATTCTGTCCAACTCTAGTACCAATTTGACAACAGAGACATAGAAACCCCTAGTGTGGGTACAGATATGCCGATAAAAGAACAGTGTATATATATATTTCTCTTCCTGTAGTGCCTCAGCATTAAGGGTTCACTCAAATTTCCCACTCAGATTCTGTTAAGTTTTGTTCATTTCCTTCTCTTTCAACGAAGTAAGGTGAAAAAACCCCACACAGGAACAGATAGGCAGTGAGATACGGATGAAAAAAGACAGCATATCTAAACACCTGCACATTCTGAACATACACAGCATTCAAGCCACAGATATGTATATGTTGCTCTGATAAATTTCTAGTAGTTGCTAAAACTTAGGCAACACACTGATAATTCATTTTAGGGGATATTGCTTTACTCATCTGAAAGCTGTGCACATAGTTTTGAAACACGTATTCATCTTTCCATTTGTAGGTGGTCTGGAGAAGAAGCAATAAGTTAGAAAGTTACAAATATATACTTACCTAAGATAACAAAATGTTCTTACCGAGGAGCAGTGCTAAAATCTGTAATGAGCCACTGAACACATCCAAGGGAGTTTTTGCCATAAGTGATGCTTCATATAAGCACAGACTATGAGATCCTTCTGCAGTCTGACATCTAAGTACCCATATTGGCTTCATTTTCAGAGTTCTGTAATTGCTTCACATTTTGAGTGAGATAGAAAAACCTTTGCTTCAGTTTTCAGTTTCTAGAGACATAGGCCAGGTTGAAAGGGACTTGAGGATCATCTGCTCCAACCTTTCTTGGCAAATCACAGTCCAGACAGGGTAGCTCAGCGCTTTGTCCAGACAAATCTTAAGTGTCTGGTGTTGGGGAATTCACCACTTCCCTGGGAAGATTATTCAAATGATTCTCATTCTGGAAATTTTCCTTATATGTCCTATTGGAATTACCATCTTCCATGTGACTCCCTGTAAAAAGGGAGTCTCCTTCTTCTTTGTAGCTGTCCTTTAAATACTAGAACATGGTGACAAGCCCTTCTTCCCTCAAAACTGAACAAACTCAGTTCTTTCAGCCTTTCCCCACATAGCAGTTTCCCAGTCATTTAATGATCTTTGTGGCTCTTTTATGGACTTTTCATCCTGAACACATCTTTTTTTGTATAGGAGGGATCAGAACTGAACACAGTATTCCAGGTGTGGCCTGACAAGCACTGTATAGAGCAGAATAATGATGTCTTCATCTCTGCTAGTGATCTCTGCTGTTGATCTCCGCTGTTGATCTCCGCTCTTTCTTTGTTACCTCAGCACACTATTCACTCATATTAAGTTTGATGTCTACCAGGACTCCCAGATCCCTTTCTGCATAGCTGTTCTTCATCCAGGTAGATCCCAACCTCTGCTGCACTTCTGGATCATGCTTTCCTAGGTGCAAGACATGATACTTGCCTTTGCTGAACTTCATACGGTTCTTATTTCCCCACTTTTCCAGCCTATCTTTCTGCAGTGTAGCTCTCTCTTCTGAAGTGTCCAGTTCCTTCCTCAGTTTGGTATTGTCAGCAAATTTCATCAGGGTACACTTGATCTCATCATTTAGATCAGTTATGAAGATACTAAACAGTGTTGGGCAATTCCTGGAGGACCCAGTAGTGACAGGTTGCCAGTTTGAAAAGGAGCTACTTACCACCACCCTCTCAGTGTCTAGACTGTAGCATACCAGGAGTTACAGTTCTCTAGAGAGAAGCTGTAGGAAATCATCTTGAAGGCCTTGGAGAAATCCAGGAGTACAGTGTCCTGGTAGACATATTGCTGTGTTTTAGCCTCCAATAAAAAGCAATTACTCTTCTCCCCACTGTATGTGAGGAAAGAAAAAAATATGAACAATGAACCAAGCCCCATTCATTATTTTCTTACTATCTCACACTTTTAAAGCTAATCGTTTTAGAGAGAAAGCAGTTGACTCATGTTCATTGAACACTTGGACTTAAAAATGCACACAGTTAAATATACTCCCAACAGGCTAGTGGCTCTTTCTCTTTTATTAAGACCAATAAAAATTGTTCTCTGTGACCCCGTGTTAATATTTAATTCTTAAACAAATGTCCATGCAGAAATCAAGTCCTCCACAGGGATTAGCTATTGTGAGCCATCTTTCTTTCTTTTCATTTTGGATTACTTGTGTTCTGCCTTACAGCCAAGATGAAACCTGGTTTCTCTCCTTTGACCACATCTCAATGTGGATAGCATGAAGCACTAAGAGCTTTCCATTGCTGTGGTATATGCTGTTAATTGCTAACATATTCCACCACATCATTTTTCACAGTATTGGAACTTTTTAACTATACCACAACTCAACAAATATTAACAGGACCAGACATGTCTTGGAAGATGGTACTGCTAGTATTTCCTTCCTCCTTTGTTTCCCACTGAGCAGATGTAAATCACTTTGGGACTGAATTTGAGTTCTGAAACCTGTTTCAGTTTTGCTCAGACCTAATTGGAGGTCATGTGGAGTTTTCTTTCTTTCTCAAAAACAGCAAAAATGCAGCTTTTGAGCTTTAATTACCAAGAAGCTCTCCCCTACAGAATCCATTTAGGCAAATATATTTAGGAAACCCATGAAGAAACACAGCCCCTAACTTTTACTGAGAAACTAGACAAGATTGGAGCTGGCAAATACTTAGCCTCTCAAGATCCTGACCACATGTCCTGCTCATGTTTCTTTTGGCATTTCTTTCTCAAGCTCTTTTTAGGAGCTGGTCTCTCTTAGGTGATGCATTCAGCGCTGAGCCTTCATGATAGGGCATGATCCTCAGTATGGACCTTGACTACTATTAAGATTCAAACAAATTATTAATAAAGAGCAGATCCAAGGCTGTAAATTGCATTTCATTCACACCATTCAGATCTTGCTCCTACAATAGGAGCCTGTCTACATTAATTTGTGGCAAAATGAGGGATGGGCTCAGGTTTCACGAGTCTAAAATCAGAGTTTTCTTCCTCCATTGGGGAATCTAAGTTTTCTTTTGAGCAGAAATTTAGATTAAATAAAAAATACATTGCTTCTTTCACGGCCTTCTTGGCTGGGAACCAGGTAGTCCTCTGTAATTCTGATTTATTCTATTTATTCTTTGCAGGTGGTTTCTGAACATTTGTGTTGCCCTGGGCAAGTGACAATATAAGTCTATTTTTCTCAAAAGCAAAACAAGAACTGCTTATGACATCTTCTGACCAGTGGGGTTGGGCTGCCTAATGTCTGAATCAGTGAGTAGCATTTACATAATACATTTCTCTTTGAGAATATAGAAGTGTATATAAAAATTTTTTTTGTTATTAGTTGAATGAGGTTTTTGACTAATTAAAAAATGTAAACCAAAAATATATGTAAAAATAATTTTTTAAAAAAATTACTTGAATTAGTTTCTTAACTAATTCAAAACCAAGAGAGGCACAAACAAGTGTTAAAAATAAAAAGTCCAAATAATCCCTGCTGCCTCAGGAAATCAGACTTCAACCCATTTCCTAATTTTCTTCTAAAAATGCTTTTAAAGAATATCAATGCTATGGAAGAACAGGGGAAAATGAAACAAATTTGAAAAAGAGAGAGAGATGTTTGTATTATTTATTTTCTTTTCCCGTGTAATTTAACAATCCAACAAGTGTTTATCCCTTAAAAAAAATCCAAAACATAAGTAATGATTTTACAGTGATCCAAACTCACTTTACCTCAGGCTGTGTGTAGAACCAGCCTCAGTCTCTTGTGTCTGTTCAGGGCCTTGGAACATGATTTTTGTTGAGGCAGAGCAGTACACATTGCCAGTGCCTTAGTTTTATTGCTACAAATATATAAGTGGGAGATATTGGTGTGTGTCCCACACTGTATCAGTTTGTGTCACTGCAATATTACAGTGTGTACCTGCATCAAATTGCTAGGTCTACAGGCTTTTCTGGGGAGGTGTAGTTTTGTAGACACTTGAAAAGAACTTTTTAAAAAGCTTTTTGGAGTCTGCTGCCAGCTTACAATGTGATGTTTTCAAGCTTTGGGAAATCTCATCCAAAAAGACAGTTTAAATTCTTTCAACAACATTGCAAAGGTGCATAATACACCTTTCTGTAATGTGTGTCCAAGAACTAAATCTTATTTGCTGTGTAACTTCAGACAGCAATAAAGAATTTTGTTTTATAAAGTTGGCTTTTAAAAATGGAGATGGCCAGAAAACAAGAATGCTATTTCAGTAAAAAAAAATCAAAGTTTTCACATTCATTTTTATTCTGATGCAGAATGAAATGAAGACATGCAAATTTCTCCTTTTTATTTCTTTTATTGTTTTTTTTTCCAAATGAGAGTGAGCCAGTAGAATAATTAATAGCTTAAAAATTCAAATATGTATCTAGAATGAAAGAAAAATCTTGTCCTGTACCAAGCCACTGCCTTTTGTAGTATAGCTCTCATAGATCTCATATTAGATTTGAACATGCAATTCACTCTTGACATGGTAGTGCTTGCCAATGAAAATTACTTGGAAATAATAAGCAGCATCTTGTGAAGTTTCAAGTTTGACAAATCACTATTTTTAAGGAAAAAAGGAAAACTCAGCTCCATTCCCTGCATTACAAGATTACGTATAAAGATTACATGATATTTTTTTCAAAAGAAATTACACTGAGATGTAATTTAGAGACTCAGGGTGAAGAATCAATTTCCTTTCATTTTGCACTAAGCTTTTTCTCTCTCTCTCTCTCTTTTTTTTTTTTTTTTTTAATTTATTTCACAAAATACTTATCTGGTTGAAAGAGACCTTCAGAATCATCCAGTCCAACCCTCAACCCAACACTGAAGGATCAACACTAAACCGTGTCCCTAAGCATCAGGTCCACACATTACTTAAAGTTCACAGTGCTTAAAGTTCTCCAGGGATGGTGACTTCACCACTGTCCTGGGCAGACCATTCCAATGGTTGATAACTCTTTGAGTAAAGAAGTGTTTCCTAGTATCCAGCCTGAACCTTTCCTGGGTGCAGCTTGCAACCTTTTCCTCTATCCTATCACTTGTCATCAAGGACATGAGGTTGGCCCTCTTCTCTCTCCAACCTCCCTTTAGGTAGTTGTCGAGAGTGATGAGGTCTACCCTCAGCCTCCTCTTCTCTAGACTGAACAACTTCAGCTCCCTCAGGTGCTCCTCATAGGTCATGTGATCTGGGCCCTTCAGTTTCCTTACCCTTCTCTGGACATGCTCCAGCCTCTCAGTATCCTTACTGTAGCGAGGGGCTCAGAGCTGAACACAATAATCGAGGTATGGCCTCACCAGTGCCAAGTACAGAGGCCTGATCGCCTCCCTGTTACTGCTGGCAACAGTGGTCCTAATACAAGCCAGGATGCCACTGGCTTTCTTGGCTACCTGGGCACACTGATGACTCATATTAGTTGACTGCCAACCAGTAACCACTGATCCTTCTCTAAGTTGCAGGTTGCAATCACACATTTCCAAGTTTGCAATTTACCATGAGGTTCCTGTGACCCAAGTGCAGAACTTGGCACTTAGAATCATAGAATGGAAGGGTTGGAAGGGACCTCAAAGATCATCTAGTTCCANCTGTCCAGGTCCCTCTGGATGCCATCCCTGCCTTCTAGCAAGTCGACTGTGCCACGCAGCTTGGTGTCTTCTTGAACTCCATATAACTAGTCCTGGTCTATCTCTAGAAGATCAACACAGCCACACTGCTTGATGTCACCTGCAAACTTACCTGGTAGTGCACTCAATCCCCTCATCCAGATCATTAATAAAGATATTAAAGAGGACATACTCCAGTACTGAAACCTGAGGGACAGCACTAGTGACTGGGAGCCAGCCAGATTAAAGTCCATTCACCACCACTCTTTGGGCCTGAATCTGTAGTACACTGGGACAAAACATCACTATAGCAAATTTCACTATCACTTTTTAGTGTATAACATAGATAGAAACAATATAACCCTTGTGCTTGTTCTCTCTATAGAACTACATTTGATCTTTAAGAAGCTAAAATACTAGCTCTAGCTTGCACATGTTCACTTGCAATAAATTTATTTAGCTCAATCTTAATTTTCAGGGCTGGCAATAACCAGGCTTGTGGATATGTTTACTTAGAAATAGCCTCAGGACAATCTTCTGCACTAGATTTTTTTTTTGGTGCAGAAAATGAGCAAACATGGTCTGAAACAGAAGTGGAGCATACAAGACCTAAAACAGGTGAAGACACCTGGAGACCGCTGCATTGCCAGGAAGACTCAGAGGAATGGCAGCCTTTAAGCTGCATGCTAAAGAGGTGAGTAGGCTTGAGGTGTACAAAAGGTTGGCAGATGATGGAGGCATCCTTCTGTAGCAATGTAGCTCAGAAGAAAGGACTCAAGTGTTTTTGTTTGAGAGTGAAATTGCTACATGAGTACATGAACACAGACAGCTTTACTGCTAATGATCCCAGTGCAAAAGCAAAGAAACATGAAATGGGCTTATTTGGTAGTGCTCCAATGAGAAGACAGAAATACCAGCCTTTGCCAAGTGGGAAGGATGAAGTCAACAGAGAGAATATTTTGTTTCTAACTTTAGAAAAATACTGCAAACAATGGAGAGAAAGAAGGTGGTTGGCTTGTATTTTGCAAAACTCTTTAACATGCAATTTACACTATCACAGCATTTGCACTTAACACAGGCCAGCTTTATTTTATTTATTTTTCACATGTTTGCTCAATTTCAGATGGGATAAGTGAGCCCTTAAAATATATCCTCTAGGTTCATGATATATATCAGAGCTTTATAAATCTCCTAGGACACCTGGAAAAAAAAAAAAAAACCCAAAAAACTCCAACAACTAAAAAAGATGTTCCTTATTTTGCTGTAGTTCTGCCCATGATTAATGGAAGCTTCTGATGATGACTGCAACTCAGTATATTTCTTGGCACTGTCACTGTGTTTTCCTTTCTTCTCTGCTGGGTCAAGTCATAGTGACTATAAAAAGTAGAAACACAAGGTTTTTCTTGACAGTTGAATAATATAAAAGAGGGCCTGCTGCTGTACAGGGTGTTGTTTTGTACATATCTGTGGGTGTTTGTGAGGACATGATGGAGATTTGAATATGATAAATAGCAAGGAGAGAAAGGATTCAGATTAACTTTTGCAAAAGCAACTTTGCCCCATTTCCATGCCAGCAACCCTTTTTATGAATGCCTCCTTGTACCAGTATGTCAGGTAAAAAAAAGTCTCTTTTGCCTTTCAGGTTTACAATCACCCAGTTTCTATTTAGGCTGTACTATTCAGGGTGCCTACTGTACATATGAAGTCAATCATACTGAGTACAGTTCAGGCAGCATAGCTGCTGCGGTGTTTCAACTGCAAAAACTTTTGTAGATTTGGAGCTGTAGATTTTTGGAGATTCTGAGCTGTCAGAATCTGGCTTCAATCTTGATATCTTCCAACACTCAGTTGAGCCACACTGGTAGGCTTACTAGAGGAGTAATTAATATTTCACCTCGGAGGCTACAGAGGAAATGCCATATATGAAAAACTATATACTTCATTTCAGCAAGTGTTATTTGATATAGACTTTGCTAATTTTCATGGAGTTTCACTATCTTATACCAGTTAATTTAATTGTGGGATTTTTGCAGAAAACTTTTTTAATATCCTGCACTGTAGTGCTTCCTAATGCTTTAGCTTTGCTGCAGAACACATTGTGCGTACAGTAACCATCAAGGACTAGAATGTGGACTAAGTCATGTCTTCAGGCCCCATATAACTCCAAGAAAAGAGGACTAATCTGTGAAAAAGACAGCAGTTTTTACAGATTTCTCCTTGTTTCTGAAAACTGACTCTTAGAAAATGTGGTTGTGGCTAGTGTGTGGCTTAGACTGTTGCGATGATGCAAAGGCTGCTTCAGCTTGATGAACAAAAGCTGACAGTGTCCTTTTGGTACACCTTGTACATGGGAATTTTCAGGAAATCTTAAATCACTCAAGTGTATTCTCTTCCTGAACCATGAAGTCTTACATGTGCTCAAGTTTTGTGGAGGCAGAAGGCTGATGTGATAGCCCAATCCTCTTGTCTCAAAACAAATTGTGTGGCAGGGCAGGGCTGGTAGACCTTAGTGAGTCTAGTGTCTCCAAAAAGTTGAGACATTACCTGGTCTTGAATAGACAGGGTGGTGACCTTAACAGCTCTGGAAGAGAGCTGCTGGCTGACTGGCTGGCTTGGCAATGAAAAGAGATAATTTCTGGGGGGGCAGGAATTTCCTCTTTAAAACCATTGCAACAGCACCACTGAAAGGCCAAAGACACTGCTTTGTGCACACTTCACTCATGCACACCTCTCCTTGTGATTTGAAGAGACCACCCCCATGCCAAAAAGATATAATAGGACCACAACTTCTCTGATCCACATGTTGCATCTACCACAGAAGATCCTAATGGAGTATACAGTGACCACTGAAGAACTTGAACTACACCCATGAGACCTCACAGGAACCAAGAGTGGGGTTATCTTTCTTTTACTTCTTAAATCTTATTCTCTTTTTCTCTTTTCTCTACTTTTGCCCCCTTTCTTTTTTCTTCCCAGTTTCCCTCTGCTCCAGTCCAATCTGATAAACCTGACTCATCATCCATTTGGCATTGGTTTGCTTTTATTTACTCCAAGGTAATTTTTTTAATCTTAGGGTTGTGGGAAATAATGCATCTGATACTAGTTTGTTGCGCAGCAATTCAGCTAGATCTAGAAGGCTTATTGGATATATAGCACCTTACTATCACTTCATTCTTTCAAGGACATTCATAGGATACACCTGTGTTTGTAACCTGAAAAGAGTGCTCAGACCTGGATGTCAATGGATATGTCTGAGACGTCCTGGAATATTAAACTCTCCTGACCTTCAAAGCAAGGTTATGCTCATAATGATTATCAGGAGCAGTGTCTGGTTTGTCCAAACCATCAAGCTGTACTCTGAAATTATTTTGGAACAGTCCTGATCGGCATCTGCCTAAATTCTGCCTAAACTGTGCTGTTGACTAAGGATTAAGCAACATTAGTGGTAAAGATTCAATACCCTTTCCATCACCTCACATTGTTTAATTTGAAGTCATAGGACTCTTACTCAGATCCTCTTATATTTTTTCCTTCTCAAATAAAGCAAAGAAAACCCTCAAACTGCACGTTTGATTTGACAGCTGCAAGCTGAATTAAGTGAAAAGAGAGATGTGCCAGACATCAGTTAACCAAAAAGTCACTGCCACATTTGTTCTGAAACTAAACTCATTAAGAAGTTTCATGTGGCAAGTACCACCACGAACCCACAGCTTTCTTCTTGCACCCAGTACCTTCACATTAAAAAGGATGTGTGCGTGTGTGTGTGTGGTTTAAACATTTCCTTTTGCCTTAGCCACTTTTAGTGTAAGTAATCCACTTATCATTGTCATTACAACAAGATTTATTTCACAAACCTCTGATAATTGCGTATTTAAATACAAATTGCTTAAGTAAGTGAACATGGCTTATAATGGAGACTACAAAGTTCAGTAAGGCACCAGACAAAGAGGTCATCTGTGAGCCATTGTCAGCTTCTTTTGTGTTCAAAATTTATGCCCATACTTGAGCACTTTATTAAACAAGTGCCATTTTTTGTTTCATTGCCAATTACAGTTTTGTTAAAATGCACGTTTCTATGTATCTATATGTGTGTGTATATATATGTAATGTTTCATTTGTCCCAGTTCTTTTCCCTGTTGATTAGGTTGAACTGCCTTAGACAATAAAGAGCTAGCTGGTGAGCAAGATGCCATTTCATGGAGAACATCAGTGATGTCTTATGTCTTCTAAATATGGAGATACTTAGTGTGGTTTATGGAGGGACCAGCTTTTATAACTGAAGAAATACTATAGTCATCCTTTTAGATTTTATGTTAAAAGATTCCTCTAAGTCTTTTCTCGTGACAAAGCAATAGCTTGAAAAAAGTGTGTCCTTTTTTAAACAGAAGATGATAAACAAACGACTGTTTTTAAATTTAGACAGCCTTGGGGTAGATGTGAGAATAAGCTGTGAATTAAGCATCACTTGACAGATGGAAGTTTGTAAAGTGAGAAAAACCAGACTGACCTTTAGTGTGGTGCTGACAAGTGAAGGATTACACCATCTTTGGTATTAGGAGCCACATGTTATGTGTAGCTCATCAGAGGGGCACATGTATACAGGAAACCCACTGTTCCCTGCCATTTATTAATAGTAATACTTGCTGCAGTCAAAATATTTGGTACATTTAACGCTTTGAGGGATTAAGGAGCCATTCCCATTAATACTGAACACAGGAAATTACTAACTCTCAAGATAACACCAGGTATCACAGTTGCCAGGTTGTTTTTGAGAACTCTGGTTCTATGACTTAATCTGGTTTATGACTCTAGTTATACAAATGTGTGTGAGGCTACGGCAGCATTGGGTGATCCCTGGGGCAGAGATCAGGAATGGCAGCAGCTATCGGGGGCAGGAGGGCAGGACCTGGCAGCCCAGCCCATTCACTTCCCATCCAGGAGCAGGGCAGCTTGGAGACACTGGTGGGAACTGGAGACTGGCAGTACTGCAGCATCATTGGAGCAAGGGCCGATGAACCAAGGAATGAAATGGAGTCCTGGGCTGTAGACAGGGTGAGCGGAAGCATGGGTGAGGCGGCCAGGTCACAGGTGATAACTGTTGCAGTAAGTTGAGAAAATATTCCTTCTGCAAGAAAGAGGACAAGGAATTATTTTTCCTGTTTTTGACCTCATAGTTCTGTCTTTGGGCAATGTATGAAATGGTATGCTTTAAAGACTGGTGTTTAATCGCATTCAGAATATAGGTACTATGCAACCCTCTGTAAACAAATATACACATGCTTTTGAGAGTGTGCATCTGAAAAATTATTCCTTCAGTTTGGTGGGTCAGATTGACTCAGTCTGCTATAGTTCCCATCTCTTCTTTGAAGAGATTCATATTTCTAGAAGGATCAAAGGTTTCTACTGCAGTCTCAGTAGCTTAATTTCAGATGTATAAAAGAGACATAAAATCTAGCACAGACAAAGCTGATTTTGCCTAAATTTCAAGTGGTTTGATTCTTAGACTTGAAAATAATTCTTGAATGGCTCAGTTCATAGAAAATAATAATTTTTAAAAAATATATAAATACAACATGAGAGAGAAACCCTCTGGAAGGTTATCAGCAACATTCTCTAAGGCATTAATGAGAGGGAAAACAGTAATTCTAAGATATTCCTTCACATTCTAGTAGTATTTTTTCCCTTCAAAAACCTTTCCCTTTCAAGTATCTCCATTTACTCTGCTTATTATGCTGAGTATTATTTCACATTTCCAATCTCATCTTACATGCAGTCTTTCTACATATTTTTTCATCTAAGTGGCCTTGAGTGTTGCATCCCTAGGAGGCTGACAGAATAGATTAGCAGAGATGTTTCACTGTCATGTCTACAATAAATTCCATTCTCATTTTAGAAGTGTCCCTCTGATCCAGGCATTTTTGCAATGATAGCTATGGGTGTGATGTTACAGAATGTTTATTTGCCCTATGATTGTTTCTTTTTGGGGGGGGAACTTTCTTGATTTTAGGGTGCAAACAGAGATATCAGGGTGTATAAACTAAGACTTTAATCACAGAGTCAGAGTCGTCAGAGGAAACATATATAGAGGAGCTAAGAGAACATCTTGTTTGGCCAGCTACTGAGTACTGGAGTAATGGTTTATCTACTGTTATGTGTATAGTGCTGTTAAAATCTCCCAGGACACATGAGACATTAGCATAAACTAGTACACAGACACACTACCTACACAAGACTAATACCTTTCTGGTGTGCACAGCCAGCCTTGGGTTTGTCTCTGAAGTTAATTCATTACAATGTGGTTTTAGTAACTAAGACAAAAACCCACAAAAGAACACAAAACTTGAGTTTCCTTGGTGACTGGAGTAATGTGGCCTAAAATGTTAGGGCTCTGTTTTCCTGCGCTTCTGCTCAGCACGACTTTGGTTAATGAAGGCTGCCAAGGGACTGTCAAGCAGAACTCCCTACTATTTGGTTTTGTACTGTGGCTCGTGTGTTGCTCTGATTTCCTTCTGCTGTTTTGATTCTTGCAGGCCTGCATGTCAGATGAGCACAGCCAACGGCGTGCTGTCCCTCCCTGTGGCATTGTCCTGGTGCCAGGGCCAAATGAGGTAGGAGCAGGGGGTGGCAATGCAAGAACCAAGGAATCATCTGTGCAGCCTTTGTCACATGGAGGGATCCCACAATGCGAGGAGCTCTCAGCTGGGCACATGGCTGAAGTCCAAACACTTTGAATGGTTCCAGCAACTCACAAGAATTGGAACACACTGGGGAATCTGGCCCAAGTTGATCAGGGTTTGTGGTTTAATGGGCTAAATTGGGCTAGAGAATGACTGCTTGCTCTAGCTGCTTGCCTTATTCAAAACCATAATTTTCAACAGAAATATAGTTTCAATAACATTGTTTTTCTTGGGTTATTTTTTTTCCTCTCTATTTAAGCAGAAGTCCATCCTATACAAATCATAAAGACTTGTTGGCAAGCTAGCCTACATATGTTCCTTAGTCTAAGATGACACTGCAATCAGTAAAAATATATGAAACAACTTCTAGATCCTTTCATGCTTTAAACAATATTCAAATTTCACCACAATGTTAAGTTCTATTCTGAACGAAGACCTTGTGGCTTTCCAATTCTACCTCTAAGTCCCTTCTTCTCCACTGGCCATTTTGTCCTTACGAGGTCTCATTAGCTCTTGCTCTGAAGAATGCACCTATCTTGAGCAATACTGGAAATAAAGAGGTTTTAGGACTTTGTGCGGTTTGGACGTGGAATTCCTAAGTCAGTTTCCATTATTTTCTCCTACTGTCTCACTGAGTTTCCCCCAAATGTCGCATTTGGAACTAAAAAAGAGAACAGTGAGCATTAAGAGGTGGCAAGATAAAGCAGGGTGAGGTAACTTTGCTATAACTATTTATCACCAGGTTGAAGGGAAGATCACTTGGCAGAAAATGTGCAAAAAAAATCTTTCCTCAATTCCAAATAAATTGAAGACTTTTGTTTCCTTCCTTGTGTCTGTTATGCTGATTGTGAACGTAGACAGCTGGCAACAATACTCCAGAAAAAGTGTGAGAGAGAATGGGTAAAACATACAATTGAAGCACACATATACATCCAAAATATCCACTCACTGCTCTATAAAGGAGAATTACAGTATGAGGGAGACAGGATGCTGTTGATAGCAAAGGTGGTTTAAGATTTTATTGTGAATGAAACGTGGAAACTCTTTTGCATATAGAACATAGTTATGTTCACTAGAGGCCATGGGGGAAAAAATTATCTTTGGTTCAATGTGTAGGTAGGCAGGGTTACCAAATTTTTCTTCAGGATATCCTACCCAGAAATAATGCCCATATGTTGCCCAGACAGTGTGTGAATATGCAGAAAATTTCATGCAAGAGATGCACACATCTAAATGTGTTGTATGTGATATAGGTTGGATTCCACCAGCACAGGAGATTTGTCTGGCATGCAGATTTTGGCAAGTCTCAGAAGCTGGAAGTATCTCTCAGGTTAATATTTTGAGCAGAGAAGAAAACGGTGCCTCAAGGGATATCTGGGTGTACAGTAACCCTTGCAGAGATATGAACTCCAGGAACAAAAACATGCCAGAAAATGAGAGCTCACAGGGATCAATGAGCACAGGTAGTACATGGAGAAGAATGAGATCCGAGTCTGCATTTGAGCCAGATATAAAAATAACTTGGCTTCCTGAAACATTCAGAGGTCTTCTGTTCAAAACCCCGTATCTTAGCCCATGGGAGAAGAGTTGCATGCTCAGGTAGGGTGACTCCCGTCTGTAGTTGTGATCACTTTGAGAATCAGCCTGATTGAAGTTCTGCAAATGCTTGTTCTTAAAATAAGCTGCTAATGCAGCCTACCCCTTTCCAAGAGATACAGAGTTTGTTTTTGTGCTCGTGGGTGCTGTTTTGGGTCCAGATAGGAGAACCAGAACTGAATATTTTAAAAGGAAAGGGAGTTTCATGTAGAATTAATTTATAAAAGGTGCACGTATATGATTGCATAATTATATCCTGCCTTGCATTTTGATTGCTAAGCATTCAGTATTCTTTACAGGAAATTAATAACTTTACAAAGCAGCTGCTCCATTCACCAGCTTTAAAAAATAATATTGCTGTTGTAAACCATGGATTACTCTTTCTGATAGGGGTAATCCCCTTAAAATTGGCCAGTCTGTAGTTTAGCGAATTCATCTTTCCTTCAATGTATTTTAAGCTAAGAATCAAATGGTTAAATGTTCATAACGTGCCTAAAATTTTAGACAAAATATTAAGAAACATTGAAAAAAAATGTTTGTAAATATGTGCAAATACTTTTCCTTTGGTGAAACAGTATGGTTTGGATGTTTGAAAATTAAAGGTGTATAACAGCATATTCTGTCCTTCACATTAACTGTGTAAGGAATCACACATTAACAACCACAGAAAGATCTCTCCATTTGTATTTTAAGCCTTATCACCAATGGCAATATTAGTTTTCCTATGTTCTAGTGTTTCACAGAGGGAAATTAATCATTTAGTATAGCTAAGTGGGAACTGTTCTGTAAAATGTGTGTTGGAAAACGCTGGTTCACCAAAACAATCTTCCCAAAGAAATTCTGCTGAAATGCCCCTAAATTCCGACAATCATCTTGCACATGATTGAAGCACTCACCTGAGAACCTTGAGTGCAATGCTTGAGTGCAATGTGAAGGGGTATTCACAGGGACCTCGAGAGCAAGACTTCAAAGCTCATTGTCATGTGGATCATAAAGAATTGTCACTGCTGGGCTACTGTGATGGTCTGGGAGTTGTTCCCCCCCCACGCACACACACTCACACACACACTTTATGAAATGACCCAGACTAGACTCAGGTGGCTGGAAGTTAAGGAATGAAGCTCTATTTACAGCTTAGCACAATATACAAGCAGATATATACACAATATACAGGAATATTTACAGAAATATAAAAGTTAAAGGTAATACAGAAACACAACACTCCTCCAGGAATCAGAGTCCCCAGGAGAGGCTTCCAACCACCCTTCCACCTTCTTCCCACCCCTATACCTTACCCCAAGGTCTTACTTACGCACAAGGTGAATTTGGAGGATCAGCCAGGGGGATTAGAAGGAAAGTAGCTAGTTAGGTTACTCGGCAGAGAGGAGAAAGCAAGAAGCTAGACAGCCCAAGAGTCTGTGCCAGAGCGTCTTACCTTTGTTTTGTATTATTTTCTTATACATCTCAGCAAGCCTATGAGTGAAGTATACATCACCATTGTTTCCTTTCCACAGCCTATAGTCTAATTTTCTCCATTAAAATATTCCATTTAGCCTCCAGCCAGCACAGCTACCCAGAACAGCGTTTCTGTGTCTTATTTCTGCATAACAGTTTGAGTTAAAATATCACCTGAGAAGGTCTTAGATCTATTACACACTGGAAGGAGAGTATTTATTTAGTTATTTTTTATCACAAAATTCCCTCATGGCAGGGTGACTCTACCTAACTCTAACAGCACTCTGATTTTTAAGTAAGAATTGGACATTGAGGTTGTTCTTGGCCCTAAATGTTTTGCAGGATGAACTAATAGATGGGTAAGAAACTACACTATTACATTTTCTGGGATTTGCCTTTAGAGGGTTGCTAAGGTCTGCCACATGCTTCCACAACATTACTACAACTGGCAATTCTGTGCTAGCTTGGTTTTTGCTGATTTCATATTCTTGATAGGAGATAGTAATCATAGAATCATAGAATGGTAGGTTTGGAAGGGACCTCAAAGATCATCCAGTTCCAACCCTCTGCCATAGGCAGGGACACCTCCCACTAGTACAGCTCACTCAAGGCCTCGTCCAACCTGGTCTTGAACACCTCCAGGGAGGGAGCAGCCACAACCTCCCTGGGCAACCTGTTCCAGTGGTTCACCACCCTCACTGGAAAGAACTTCCTCCTAACATCTAGTCTAAACCTCCCTTCTGCCAGTTTAATTTAAACCCATTGCCCCTTGTCCTGTCATTGCAAGACCTTGTAAATAGTCCCTCCCCAGCCTTCCTGTAGGCCCCCTTCAGATACTGGAAGGCTACTACAAGGTCTCCTCGAAGCCTTCTCCAGACTGAAGAGCCCCAACTCTCTCAGCCTGTCCTCATAGCAGAGCTGCTCCAGTCCTCTGATCATGGCTCTCCTCTGGACCCGCTCCAACACTTCAATGTCCTTCCTGTACTGGGGGCTCCAGAACTGCACACAGTACTCCAGATTAAGCAGTAGGATGGTATCTGGGCTCCAAAGAAAATATATAAACTCAAACATGGTGCTTATTTCGTTTTGGTATGCATAAGACTTATATCTGTCCTTATCTAACCAAATACTTTATGTATTTTCCTAGTATGGAGCCTTGAAATAATGGCCAACAACAAACCCAGTGTAAGTATTTTGAAAGGGTATTCAATGTTCCACTGTTATCAAATTTCTTTTCTTGAAAAGCTGTGTAAACAAATACTATTTTGGAAACTCTCAGCAAATGTCTAATATTTGCATTTGTTCACAATTATTTTTATTTGACAACAACTCTTGGATTATTGTTGCGTCTGAATTTTTCAAATGTTCAAAATTGCCTATCAGGGATATTTCAGTCTGAAAATTTACTGCTTTATGGACTTTTAGATCCCTTAAATCCCTTACCTGAGTGCTCCTGAAGGCTGTAACAAATAAAGCATAACCTTAAGTTTTGATAAAAAACATGGTGACTTTTCAGAAGTGTGTTCAGAAGAATCATTTGAGGAAGATCTCCACATAAGTCTGATTGTTGAAGGTTTGGAATGACAGTCAGTGATTTATGGTGAAGATGATGATAGGATAATTTTCCCAAACAACTCAGCAATAATCTCCCAGGAATAAATGTTATTATTGGCCACACTGCTAAGAACATTGAATACCGGGACTGATTCCTGGCCTCCAGTCCAAGTGGTGGAGGATGGTTTGTGCCTATATTGCTCAGAATTAACTCAGATTGTTTGCAAGTACGTGGTCCTGGACCTCTTCTGGGTCCCATATGATTCCCCCATGATGTCAAATCATAATAATGTTTTTGTGTATGGTTACTAATTCAGTTCACGGTGTCAGAAATAGTAAGGACTGTGTTATGGCCTGACAGAACTCTGTTTTCTTAACATGAACTGGAAAGTGTGAACTGTGTGAACTGAGCTATGGAGTGAGCAGGTCTTTGAGGATGCAAAGCCTGGTAGAACATGTTAGAATACCATGCAAGGCAGACAGAGTGAAAAGTAATGTGATTTCCATTGCATGACCTTTGGGAGTAGTTCCCAAAGTTAACCATCCTGACAACTGTATGAGGTTTTTTTTGCCCCAGGGATAACCTGTGAGCAAATTAACAACACAATATTAGGCCTGCAGGAGACAAGGATCAAAGACTAAACAGTGAAACTAAACTACATGTTAATTTAGACACATGGCCTTTGGGAGATTTATACAGGAAACATATCAAGTAAATCTGAAAACCTTGCTATATATTTCTATTAAATCTGGTATTTAAACCTTAGTTAAAGGCTACTCTTCAGTAATGTCCCTGATAACTATGTTAAGGTGAAGGACCTTGGGGAAGGGCCCTCAGAACATGAATTTTGAAAATTAATTAATTACAAGATTAAAGATTGGTCAGAAAACATTACTTTTCTATTCAGCTGATTTCAGAAACATGCTATGGGTAATCTAGTTAAAAATGAAGAGATATTTAAAAACTCCTGATGGAAGCACAGGACATTTCCTGAAGATTAATGATTGTTTGGGAGGAGCTGTGGCCTGCAATTCAGCTGAGAGCCATTAGCCTCACCAATCCTCCAGAAAGGTTTGGTGCCAGAGTCGTTATTACAATTAGGAGTTTAAAATGTATAGGTGTAGTTTATTTTCTGTGCATGAGGATGCCACTTTGACATGACTCTTCTTGAGAATTCTGCATTTGACTAGTTGGATGGCTTGGGGGTCTCTCAGAGGTATTCTAATAATTTAAAACCTCAGTTTTGCAGCACTCTGGAAGATCTGTTGTGAACATCAGACCCAGTCATGCAAATGTCTCAAGAGCAGAATGACTTGTAAAGAGAATCGCCACTTTGTCCCAGTAGCTGGATTTTAGTGCTTTCATTCAGGTAGTTGTTAACTTTTGCATAATTAAAGAGCTAGGATTTAGTTGCTAACATTTGACTGAGGAAAGCTGTAAGTAGAAGATTGGATCTGGAGTTCTGTGCTAGTAATGATTAAGGGCTTACTACTACACACAACAAAGTCAATGGTAGATGCTGTGTTAGGTAATGTGTTAGAGTCAAAAGAAAAGGAGAATGTCACTTTGTGGTTTTCATTAATGTACATAAAGTAGAATGGATCATATGTTTTCATAGTTAAACAGAAACATTTTCATAATGGCTTTCAAACTGCTTTAACTACGTGGACAAAGCTCTATCACACTTTTTTTTTTTTTTTTTTAATGACTCTCATTTCTTATTTCGAAGATTTCATAAATAAGTCAAGATGGATTTATCCAACTTACCTTCATGTACATAGCAGGCTATGGTATTCACAGCTAAGGTGAATAAGAGATTGGAAATCTGCCATCTTCATTGGTGCTTCTTACCAATAATTTGTTACGTTATTGTGTATGTGTCCATCGTGTTTCTTGCTCCCTCCCTGGAGGTGTTCAAGGCCAGGTTGGACGAGGCCTTGAGTAACCTGTACTAGTGGGAGGTGTCCCTGCCTATGGCAGGGGGTTGGAACTAGATGATCCTTGAGGTCCCTTCCAACCTTACCATTCTATGATTCTATGATTTAAACTCAATTGATCTAGCCTCATCCACAAGCCTGTTCTTATAGCTAATAAACCATATTTCCCTGGTAATTGTCATTTGATATGTTTCTCAGTCTTCCACTGTAATCAAGTTAGCATATCAATTTACTGATAACCAGCAAAACTCAACTCCTTTAATCTCTGAGTCACCAGACCTGCATGCAAAATTAGAATCATTTTTTGATGTAGAATTGTACTGGTGACATTAGCTATGTGGAAATTTATATTCTGTTGGTTTTCCAGTGGGGCAAACAATCACTGCTTTCCAGGATAAGGAAGGCGAGTTCTTTCCTTGTTCTTCAATGGATAGCTTCAGGTTTGGCTGTATTGAAGATTTTATCTAAGTATTTTGTTTAAATTGGCCCAGCTTCTGAATTAGTCCAGAACATTCTATCACTAATTATTATGGTTGCCAATCTGTATGTGCATCATCTGCTTATTTTATCATTAGTAGAACTGGTCAGAAATATTCCAGTTCAGCAATATTTTGTCAAAAAATTCCATTTCCTGAGTCTAAACATCCCGGATTCAATGAACTTTTCCTAACAGGTCATCTCTGAGACTGAGGACCCTGAAAAAGGCTGGACTATAAAGTCCAATTTAAATCACTATCTTGAAAAACTAGTAAACACTGTTTTTCAAAAATCTGTTTACTTTGGAGATTTGAGACCACTCTGGGACTGATTCAAAGCCCATTAAAGTTAATGGGAATCTATGTATTGACTTAATTTGCCATTGAAAAGGTCTTCCTCTGTGTGTGTGTGTGTGTGTGTGTGTGTGTGTGTGTGTGTGTGTGTGAGAGATGCTTAATTAGAACTTACCAACAGAGCGCTTACATCTAAAACTGATCTGCTTAATTGCATGGTATTATAGAAGCATACAACCTCATCTGGCTTACTCCTAAAGAAAAATAAGCCTCTCTTATTTTCCTTCCTTTTTGTAGCCTTCCCTTCTCACTCAGGCACACAAGTAGTGATGAAGGAATATGGAAAAAGAGATGGAGAATAGTGCATAACTGAAAACACAGACCTAACTAAAGGCTTCCAGGTCTGTGTAACTTTCTTCTACAGCTCACCTTGGAAATCTATGCTAGGTGAGGAGAAGGAAAAGGGACCGAATAGATTAGATTAATTTTATCAATGTGGATTACTGACAGTACAATACTATGTCCTCTGAAAGGGACTTCTTAATCCAGATTACAGCATTTCTGACAAATTGGGTTGCCACTGGAGAGATGCCAGACAGGAAATTCTATCTTTCAGTTATTACAATGGTTGTACCTGTTTACTTAGAGGTTTAAATGTGAATTCTAGGGCAGCTCATTTTCCTGTTTTAAGTTCTCCACAACCTCATAATACTTTTTATAATCATACTCCGATATTGTCACTAATTCACCATTTGATTGTTCACTTGTACTTCCTTCTTGCCAATTTAGAATGTGTTCAGCAGTGGGTACAGCACCGCTAGAATTTTTATGGCAGTATATGATTCTTGCAACAGAAGTATTCATGTGTCTGATGAGCAACAGGAGAATTCTATGCTCAGAGAATGTAAATTGTTTTCTCCAAATGAGAAACTGTAAGGGAAATGTGTCAAAAAGAACACAAGAAAATTATCAGCATTCCTGAGGGAGGGTGAGGGGGAAAGAAAGGGGTGATCATGTTCTACTGTTAAAAAAGCTCACAATGGTCATGAACAATCAACCTGCAAAACACGGTGGTTACCACTTCTTATTAGCTCTGTTCAGATAAGGGCTTATCATCTCTAAGATGGTATGCACTACCAACTGATTTGTAGTTCATAAGTTTCCTTGTACAATGGTGAGTGTAAATCTAGACATCTATGGTAGCTCTGCATTCTCACTGTAGTCATTTTCCAGTTTGACAGGCTACGAGGGAGCATATAAAGCAGCAAAGGAAATGCAAGACATCTGTAACAAAACCAGTGAACATGCTATTGATTTGTTTCCCTTGCTGGTGTGGTCCTGGCATTGGTCTCTTTCTCCAGAGAAATGAGTTAAAGAAACAAGTCCAGTAGAGAACATGGAATTTTACTTCCATTCATCTTCCTTATTTTGCAAGCACCACATTCTGCAAATCCCATGCCAGTAAAGCTCTTGGATCAGCCCTCAAATTCTTCTGGATCCTTAAGGGAAGAGATGTCAGAGCTGGCCAAGAATCTAAGTGGAAACTGATGACAGAAGCTGACATTAATCAGCTCCACAGTATGTTCTGCCCAGCAGGTTTCTTCCAATAAATCAAAGGGCTTCAGATCCAAAGGGCATTTAACCATTAGAGAGCAAGTGTTCGCTGTGGTCTGTAGCAGCTAAATATGATTAATCTAATATTGATTTTCACATATAAACCCATCTACATAGTGTGTTTGTATGATTTTACTTATAAATACACTGGAACAAATACTCAGCTGGAGCGAGTCAGCAAAACTTCCCAAATTTTACTTCTTTACATGAACTGAAAGTTTATTCCAAAGTATATGAATAGAATGAAATGCTGCTATGGTTTCATTAGTTTTCTTTACTTTTTTCCCCCTTGACAGTGATGGGAAACAAAAACACCATCAAATTTGCAAAATTTCTACCATTCTTGTGATAAGGTATTTCCGTTATGCAGAGTACAAAGAAGTCATCAAAGGAGACAAACTGTACCACACATAGGGCAAGATTGCTCACCATTGGGAGTATGAATTCTCAGTTGCTTACAGAGGTAAGTCTAGTGGCCTCACCTGTGTTGCTTTGGTGAGTGACACTAATGGCAATAAAGTTTTGGCATTCTGAAAAGTCATTGTTATTTGATTTTAAAATTTTGTGTGTCTGTGGTTTCTTGTTTGTAGTGAGTTTAGGTTTTTTGCAATACAGATTAAAGCTTTTTTGTGAACGCATCAACAACAAAAAGAGACCTAAGAAGAAGCTTGACCCTTTATTGGATATGGGGAGGTAACATAGTGACAAAGTCTGAGGAGAACGCTGATGCACCAAATGCTGCCTTTGTCTCTCTAACAGAGTGACTACTTTTGCGCTGAATGCCCAATTCACTGAGCTGCAAGACATAGATGGGCAGCAGAATGAAGCCAACATAATCCAAAAGGAAATGGTTAGTAAACTGCTACATTTCTTAGATACACACAACTCTGTGGTGCCAGATGGACTCTGCCCAGCAGTACTGAGGGAGCTGGTCAAAGTGCTCACCAAACCACCTTCAATCACTTATCATCAGTCCTGCCTAGTCAGGGAATTCCCTGTTGACTGCAAATTAACAAATGTGAGGCCTCTCTACAAGAAGGGCCAGAAGCAG